>JAIUZE010067141.1:0-26981 GCA_022085475.1 Heliosperma pusillum
ACTTCTTTAAGTTACTAAACACATAGTTTTAACTTGCTTGATTCGCTCTTTTTAGTTATTAGATACATACTTTTAACTTGCTAGATACATTCCTTTAAATTTTTAGATAAATATCTTAAACTTGCTAGATACACTTTTTCTAGTTACTAGATACATACTTTTAACTTGCTAGATACATACCATTAAATTACTAGATACATACTTTAAACTTGCTAGATACATTTGTTGAAGTTGCTATATACATACCATTAATTTGCAAGATACACTCCATTAAGTTATTAGATACATACCTTAACCTTGCTAGATACATTTCTTGAAGTTACTAGACACATACATTTAATTTGTTAAATACACTCCTTAGAGTTACTAGATACACTTATTTAAGTTACTAGATACATACCTTTGACTAGCCAAATACACTCTTTTTAGTTATTAGATACATACTTTTAACTTGCTAGATATACTTTGCGTAGCAAGCCGCCTAATCCGGAGGAAATATTTTGTGTTAATTTGGGGGATAATAGTAAAACTCAAGCGATGAAAGTAGCTCATTTAAAATACTCTAATAAATAACAAAAAAAAAGTAAACAAATAAATACGAAAAAATGTAATAATATTCGTACATTTTATTTTTTTGGTGCATAATAATATTCATATATAGTGATAATATGTGTATCCGGGCTAAGAACCGTACAAACTCTCTAAATTGACATATTAATAAACCCGAATACAATACACAACACAATAAACATAGGTGTATCTATGAGTCTATGACAACAGCCTCGTCTACCTACAAGGCTACAATTGACACACATTAATTAATAAACCCAAATACATACACAGTACATGTGTGTATCTACGATGACGCTACCTACAATTTTTTTTTTATCTGAGCATATGGCATCACCCAACCCATGAGCTGGCGCCACCATAGACCACCAAACCTACACCGGTGACATCTCAGAACACTTAAAAAAACGTTCGTGAGAATTGGACGGTAAACCAGACCACACCGAGGATCTCCCACGGCACCCAATTTCGTCGCCATTACTCCGCTTCCCTTCCTTGACTCCAACAGACAGACATTAATACGCCGGCGGTGAAGCTAAGGATCATCGACGGTGAATGGCACGAATAAGTTCGCTAGAGTGTCTCACCTTGGAAATTGTGAACAACGGAGCTCCGGGACGGCGGTCAGCGACTTATGATGATGGGATAAAGAGAGTTCTGTGTTGTACCACATCTAAGCCGCCAGTGTTGATAAGAAAATGGCGGTGACGTCGTGTAGTTGGAGCTCCGGTGGTCGCCGTCATGAGAATGTCAGTATGAAGTGTGGGTGAGTGTGTAAGAGATAAGAGTGAAATATGGGATTGAAAGTGAGGGGTATAAGTTGTATATTTGTAGTTATAAGTTTGACTTTTCTTATTCATACTTAGTCTGTTCGTTTTTAACTAGTTCGTAAGTTCGTACTGAACTTTAGTTCGCACCAGATCCCGCCCCTATATATATATATATATATATATATAAGGTCAGGATCCGGTGAGAACCACTAACATAATGAGAACCATGAGAACTCTCACTAAATCTCCACCAAATATTGTTTCGAAACTTTTGATGGATCATTTACAATTAGCTTAGTTTATTCAATCAAAATATTTGGAGTAAGTAAACAAAATTTATTGATTATATTAAAAAAAGTATGTACTTAATGTACATAAATTCAACTAGACAAACTAAAACTACTCTAAATGCATGAAAACGAGCACTAGGTGCATGAAAACGAGCACTAGGTGCATGAAAATAATTACTAGGTGCATGAAAATAACTAGCTCTAGATGCATGAAAACTTGTACTAGGTGCATGAAAATTTTTAGATACATGAAACTGAGTACTAGGTGCATTAAAAAGAGTAAAATCTATTTCGACTCGATTTTCGTCAGTAGCTTATTAATTTTCGGCCAAGAAATATGTTATCTAGCCATAATATTCTACCCCGAATCCAAATGTTTCGTTAGTTTTAAAAAATAAATTTTGTAAGGCTGAGTTCTCACGCTTCTCATTGTCTTAGTGGTTCTCACCGGATCCCAATTCTCTATATATATATATATATATATAAATTGAATCATGTGAGGCAGCTGTACCCATCCTAACCATCGGATCTAAAACATATGGACACTTCAGGTTGTGCCACGTGCCCCCTAAAAAACTTATGACCACCTGAAATTTTCCCTCATTACTCCTCATTTACGCTGCTCAATTTCTAAACTCCTTCTCTCTCTTCCAAACTCCATTTCCACACTCCATTTTCGATTTCCACAATTCCTCCATTTCCAAATAAATTACGCTGCTCAATTCCTCCATTTCCACACTTCCTCCATTTTCGATCTCAAGCTTCGTCATTATCGATCTCAAGCTTCGTCAATTCCTCCTTTTTCTCATCCTAATTTTCGATTAGGTGATTAAGTCTTCTAATTAAATTAGGGTTTTCAATAAATTTGGGGATTTTGTTATTATTTGATGATTTTGGGGAAAATTTTCAATTTGTAGGCATGTTGTTCTTCCTCCTGAGGTCGCCAAGCTTCTTCCCAAGAATCGACTTCTCTCTGAGGTTTCTTCCTTTTTCTTTTACATTTTTAATTTTTAGAATTTCGCTTTTTCTTCATCCTTTCGTATGATTGTTAGATTTGCGGATATATTTACGTCCCAATCATTTGTTTATCTTTTTTTATTATTGTGACGGATATTTTAGTCAAAGGTAGAGAGACGGAGGAAGTGGTTTTTATTCTGTTATTGATTGTTGATGTTGTTACTGCAAATACCGTGGCTAAAATGGGAGTTTAGGATGTCTTATTCTTATATGGCTTGTGTTCTTGAGCTACGTCGAGAATGGCTTGTGTGAAAAAATCTTATAAGGGGAGATAAGAGATGCACCACTTTTCGTGGTCTATTGTTTTAATCTGCGAAATGGAGAGTTGTGTTCATGTATTTTGCTCAAATTTTAGCACAGTCTATCGAGTAGTAGTCTCACAGTCATTGCTCTCTCGTGTAATGTCTGTTGATACTAGTCGGAATCCATTGGATATATATAGGGGATCTTTGTGTGGAATACAGATTTATAAACTTCAGTGTAAATAACAAAGCTTAACATAGTGATCATTCACCAATTGAGACCATGTTTGGTCAGCAGGTACCTAAAGTTGCTAGTTTTAAATTCCTCAACTGTCGGGCTACATCTTGTGAGGCCTTGGTTTCTCAAACTTGGCATGCTATCAATAAAGGAATTTATGGTTCTCCTATGTATTGCTTTTTTGAGAGATTGAAAGTGGTTAAGCAGAAGCTTAAAAATCTTCATCAACAGCATTACTCTAGAATCTCTAACAGGGTAAAGGAGTGTAAGAGGCAGCTTGCAGCTTGCCAGAGGGACTCCCTCCCTCCCTCCCTCTCCCCCTCTCTCAACGAGTACTCATATTAAAAATGCTGACTGTTATACCAAATACTTTTACAATAGAATAGCAGAGAGAGCATATCAGTCAAATAGGCCAAATTGCTGATGTGAAGGTGAGCCTACTGGTATTGCATTCGTAGATTTTTATAAGTCCTTTCTAGGCACAAGTAACATGGTTGAGGAGCTCAATCCTGAGCTGACAACTCAGGGAGTGTCTTACTGCTGCAGATCACATTCCCTTGATCAGGCCTATTTCTATACCTGAAATTAAGTAAGCTTCGTTCAGTATAGATCCTAATAGAATTCCAGGTTGTGATGGGTTCTCAGGGAGTGGAACGACAAAATTTGTTGGTAATATGCTTCATTACAATCGTCTTTGCCAATGATATGATGCGTGCATGTTCGCTTTTTGTGCATTTAAGACACGTCTATCAGAATCTTATACTTGATTTTTGCACACTCGTCACATTGTCTCAGTCGCGTTTAATGTCTGCCTTCTTGTTCGTGTGTATCCGACACTAGATTTTGTCAAACTTAGACAATCTCTCTCGAACCTTCCAATAGTCTCACAAAGAAAGTTCATTAGTTGTAATGAAAAATGCTCAAGATCCATTTTTATTATATAAGCAATACATGTACATTTTAATGTGTATGTGAATCTTACAGCTTAGGTTAGTGAAACTTGGCTTGTTGTGATGTGATTCTAAGACCCAAGTTTGTGAAATTCCTTTAAAATAGGCTTTTTCTTTGTTAAATTAGGGCATATGTTTGTGAATTCTACAGCTTAGGTTTGTGAAACTTGGCTTGTTGTATTGTGATTCTAAGATCGAAGGTTGTGAAACTCCTTGAAAATAAGAAATTCTACCCCTGGTGATCCCATTCACCCTCGATAGGGGTTCACCCTCCCTTTTTTAGGGTTTAGTTTGTGAATCTTGGACTCTGTGGTGTGAGTCTAAGACCTTAGTTTGTGAAACTGCTGTGAACATAGGAATTGACTTTGTGAAAGTAGGCCTTTATTTTGTGAATCCTGCACCTAAGGTTTGTGAATCTTGGACTTTGTGGTGTGGGTCATGAACCTTACTTTGTGAAAATGCTGTGAATATAGGTACTGACTTTGTGAAAGTAGGCCTCTATTTTGTGAATCCCGCGCCTAAGGTTTGTGAATCGTGGGCTTTATTTTGTGAAACTACATAAGATAGGTCCTATGCCCACAGCACAAAGTTTAAGATTCACACATTAACTCTTTACTAATATTTTAATGTATGTGTTTGTTATTTATTAAATGTATAAATCAGTTTGCACTATATTATCTATAAGCTCAAAAGGTAGAGCGTTGTGCTATTGTGCAAGGTGTGGGTTTGAATCCCACATAGATAAAAAAACTATATTTACAATTAACATAGAGTTTTGTAAATGCTACTGTATGTTCAAAGTTAACAATTCAATTTTTAGATTCACAAAATAAAGTCTTAGTTTCACAAAATCAGGTTAGAGATTCACAAAATCAAGTGCAAGTTTCACAAAATCAAGTACAAGCTCCATTAAATTACTTTGTGTAAATCAGAGAGAGACAAAGTAAAGTGTTTGGGGTTTTGTCTATTTTAATTTAAAGAGAGTATTTGAGCCAAATGAAAAGAAATGGATGACCTCAAATTTTCAATCCAATGAAAAAACTGAAAATCAGCCTAGTGAATTTGGTGAGGCAGCCCGCCTCGCCAAAATTAACGGCCTCACCTGATTCAGCCCCTCTCTCTCTCTCTCTCTTTCTCTCTCTCTCTCTCTCTCTCTATATATATATATATATATATATATATATATATATATAGAGAGAGAGAGAGAGAGAGAGAGAGGCAAGTTCTAATGAGTCCACCTTCAAAATTGAGTCCATGAGTCCTCATCTTGGCCTTTGGATGAAAGAGATGGAGGGACAAGATTAGAAAAAGATGGAGGGCTAATATTAAAAGAAAAATGTATGTACAAGATTAAAACAAAATGAAGGGACACGCTTATAACAAAATGAGTGGGTTTTTAATGACTTTCAACTACATTACGAGTGTGACTTCAACCATTATTTTTGTAACTTCAAGCTAAATTGTGATTTTGATTATATAAATTTGAATTTATGTAACTTTAAAACAAGTTTATGTGATTTTATACTTTTTGGGAGTAAAACTTTAGTCATTAAGAGTGTAATTTCAACCTTTTTTATTGTAACTTTAAACAAAAATGTGATTTCGACTATAAAATTTTTAATTTGTGTAACTTTAAGACAAGTTTATGTGATTTTTATATTTTTATGAGGATAACTTCAGTCATTAAAAGTGTAACTTCAACCATTATTTTTGTAACTTCAAGCTAAATTGTGATTTTGACTATATAAATTTGAATTTATGTAACTTTAAAGAAGTTTATGTGATTTTAGACTTTTTATGAGTATAACTTCAGTCATTACGAGTGTAATTTCAACCTTTTTTAGTGTAACTTTAAACCAAAATGTGATTTCGACTATATAAATTTGAATTTATGTAAGTTTATGATAAATTTATGTGATTTTTGCCTTTTTATGAGAGTAACTTTAGTCATTCAGAGTGTAACTTCAACCATTATTTTTGTAACTTTAAATTAAAATGTGATTTCGACTATATAAATTTGAATTTATATAATTTTTAAACAAATTTATGTGATTTTAGTTTTTTTATGAGTGTAACTTTAATTCTTAATTGTGTAACTTTAAGTTAAAATATGATTTAATTTTAACATTTAAATAAGTGTAACTTTAACCTTTATTAGTGAAACTTCATTTATTAATTGTGTAACTTTAGTGAATTATAGTGTAACTCATGTTTAGGTGACTTTAGTCTTTTCTAGTTTAACTTCAGTGCATACTAATGTAACTTTAGTCATTAATTAAGTAACTTCAGTCCTTAATAAGGTAACTTCAGTCCGTAATAAGGTAACTTTAGTCCATAATTGTGGAACTTTAGTCCATAATTGTGGAACTTTAGTACATACTAGTGTAACTTTCAGCCCATACTAGTGTAACTTCAGCCCATACTAGTGTAACTTTAGTTCATACTAGTGTAACTTCAGCCCATACTAGTGTAACTTTAGTTCATAATTTTGCATCTTTAGTCTATAATGATGTAACTTTAGATATAGAAACAACCATTACCCTCCTCCTGTGTAACAACCCGAAAAGTACCCTATTTTTCTAGTGAAAATATTTTACGGATACTTTTCAGCAAATTTAAGTTTTTAATTTAGAATTTATTGTTTCAAGTCGAATTTTGAATTTCCGAATTCGTATTTGGAATTTCTGCGAGATTCCATGAGAATCCCGTTTTTAAGTCAACTTTGACTTTCGCTGACTTTTCCGACTCGCCTCGTAAATTTAAAGACCGGAATTATATTTGAAAATAATAAATTTAATTTATTTTTATTAAGATTTATTTGAATTTATGATAATTTAATATAATTATTTTGAATTTATTCGGAATTTAAGAGAAGGTTTTACGGTTTAAACCCGAGCGTCATTTAACTATTCCCGAGTCATCTTAAATCCCGAAACAAACCCGAAACCCGACTCTAGCATGAGTCACACGCCCATGTCATCTTTTTCCACTCACTTTAAGATCTTTTAATTCTTTCGATTAAACTAATACGAATATCTAAGATATTTGTAACTTTATCGATCCGTCAGTTTAAATTACGCAAATCGATTAAAATCAGACCCGGTTTCTTCTCATGTCACACGGCTCTTCCTCCTCTAATAGGACTAGATATTTTTCTTTCTTTTCATTACAATAACATAATATCTAGATATTTGGTTTAAATTAACTTAATATATAATTATATCTAAACAATTACCATAATATAATTATAAAACCCGAGTCAATCCCGTAACAACGATTTCAAAACCCGACTCCATACTTCCTCTATATTTACACGGCTCACACTCCACTCTATTTCACTACTTATCTTTTCATTTTACAATAAATCAACTTAATACCTTTTTAATACTTTCTTTAATCGTTCTTGGTGTTCTTCATCGTTCTTCATCGTTCTTGAGCAAAATCATCATAAAACCTTCATTTCTTATTCAAATCCCTCCTAACTTATATTTCTAGAATCTCCTCTTCGCTCTCCATCTTCAAGTACGGTTTATTTTCAATTCCGACAAAATCGTTTTCAACACTTTAATTATGGAAAATCAAGTTTTAATTCTAACAATATTATTCTTGTCATTTCTTATAGGGGAAGATTTTGAAGACGAGTTTGGTGACTCGTATATATTAGGAGAAGACTATTAGACGGGTTTATACTTCTTATTTTTTTTTGGTGCTAATTGATTTTGCTAGCTAAGGTAACGATTCCGATTTACTCGACGAATTAATGTCACATATCTTTTGTTTTTGTTTATATTATTGTTATTTACGATTTTTAACTAGTAACATGATAAGTAGTTATTTCTATTATGTTGTATGAATATTTAGCATGATTAGTGTTCTTGACATATTTGAATGATTTGTTCATAATCATGATTTTTGTATGGATGATGGTTAAATTGGTTGTTAAAATGGTTGTTTGATAATTAAAACATGTTGGAAATAATTTGGTGTTTGTTGTTGTTGGAACCGTGTATGGTGGCTGGAAAAACCAGCCCAAACCAGCCCAAACCAGGCCGGTTCAGGCCGGTTCAGGCCCGGTCCAGGCCGGTCTGGATTGGTCCATGGTTGGCCCTTGGGGGTTGTGTCGATACTTGATTGTTTTGTTGTTGTTTTGACGGGTTTTAAAAATGTTAAGCATGCGGGAAAATATTAAGAAACGGTTTTATGAATAGTGACCAAAACCGGTCCAACCCATGAACCGTGGGTCCCTCCTTGGACTTGTGACGGTTTTTGAGTTATTGTTATTTTATCGTGTTTTGTAATATTTAGCAAGTGAGAAATTTTAATAACTAAATTATTTATCTAAAAGCTTTTCATAATATTATGATTTCTCACATGTTAGAAATTATAATACGAGATGGTAGTTTAATTTGATATCCTTTAAGTCAAGCGGGTTTTCGCAAGATTTAATAATTGACATGTTAGAAGTTGGAATAAAATAACATGAAATGAATATGATGATTTTATGTTCAAGTCTAAATGGTAAAGACTCTGTTTCTAGCCGGTTTGACCAAACGGGTTTGGTCAAACTAAGATCTAGTCAGCCCCGTTTTGACTGATGACCCGTCGCGGGACTCGGGTCGGGGATTTGTCTTCAAGTAAGGTTGTATTTAATTAATGAATTAGCCTTAGTAGATATGAGGCGATATGTTATTTGAATATGATTTTATATGCAATTAGTCACATGATAGGAAGTTTTCCCGTGACTGATTTATTATATGGTTGGTGTCGTGTTGACTAAGTACCCATAGAGAATTATGGATATATGGCGTCTTGACCAGTCTAATTCTAAATGAGTATCTTGGACCATGACATTGATAGGTCCGGACTGTCTTTAACGAGTATATAGTTCACTGCTTGATAGCTTTTGTGTCTCGGCTTGGTGGGTTTATATCCAAGTCGGGGCATGGCTGCCTAATCCACTTTGGGAACGGAGCCAGCTTAAGTACTAGCCATCTCTGCTTAGGGGGTCGCCTAGTAGAGTTTCTCATGTACGGTTATGTCATGGGACGGGGAATGGAATAGCTGTTGTCGCTAGGTCTGATCAGTCTAGGACTAGGATGTTTTCCTACCTTGTGGTATAGCCTCGAGTTACAGAAGTCGACTATTGACTGTGCTAAGAACTTATGCCTGTTTGTAGACGTATTGGTCTTTCATGTTTGTATGATTCTATGAATCTTAGAAGGTGAGATGCAAGCCGGCTAAGGTTGATATAGTTTGGATTACCGGTTGTTAACTGATTCACATGATGGTTTGTATGATTAGGGTTGAGTGTATCATGGCCATGTTTTAAATGTAACCTCTGAGCTATGGTTATAGAGTTTGGATTACCGGTTGTTAACTGATTCACATATATATTGTATGATAGGGGTTGAGTGTATCAGGGCCATGTTTCAATGGTACCTCTGAGCTAGCATACCAGCTTCCCTACCTCGTGTTATAGGTTGTTAACAGATTCACATGATAGCTTTCATATGATAGGTTATATGTTAGTTAATTGTTTCATAACATGAAAAGCATATCATATATGTTAAGGTTTTGTATTTTCCATATACATTGCTTTTATGTTATTCATGTTTAATTAAACTCGACATTTCGTGGCTGGGAGAACTCGGAGTTACTCCCCACTGACTGTGGCTTCCGTGTTTATATTTAATGCGGTTGGCAGGTTTGTGATGCATACATTGGGTACATTGACGAGCTAGCGAGCGAAGTATTTACCTTGGACCTATATTCGGTTCTTAGGATTGTATATTATTATACACTCTTTTATTTCCGTATTTATACGGGAGATATGTCTCCCGTTTTGGATAATTCTTATGTATAATATTATTTCCTTTTGTTATGAACCTTTTTCTTTAAGACACCTTTGTTATGACGAATATATTTAATAGTAGGTTCCGGTTTTAAAATTTACCGATTTTCACTAAAGTGAACCTATTAGAAACGTATTCTCATCTTTTATTTATTTAAATTATTTTTTTTTCTTTCCGCAAATTTGAGGGTGTCACAAAAAATGTGTATAAGTTCATTGTTTTATATTGTCTACCTCATGTGTTGAATCATGTGTTATGGTTGTTCAGCCTTTGTGGCCGCTTAAAGATCCAATTATTGCGCCTTCGTGACGTTTCCGCATAAATGAATTTGATGGCATTTTCGGAACGGTGATAGAGAGTTTGTTTCTCATGAAGCCATGAAGGTTCCCATCGATTGTGCATTATGTGGCGTCAGTTATACGGTTTACGGACTTCGTGACTAACTGATTGTTGGCAATTTGGCATCGACGGCCTCGTATGTCACACACGCATAGTGACATTACGGGTATTGTGATCACCCGCAAGTTAGAGTGTGACCGTCCCTCTATGATATGTTATTTTAAAGCTGACCTTAAAATCAAGTCTTTGTGACAATGATTTACCTGAAACCCTATCTCAACCCTATGACGGAGTCAGACGGATTTCAACATTGCACTCGCTTCGTGTTTGTCACGCTCGAACAATTGAACCATGTGTTGATGAGGCCGCGCGACGGTCCAGTGTGTCTCCGACGTCACGTCTTTTTCTTCACACTGGTGTATCAATTGGCTATTGAGATTTGCTCTTGGGCATATATGTTTGTTTGGGAAATTTTTAGTAACCATGGTTGCCTTCTCAGTGAAGAAAATGAGTGGCTACAATTGAATAATTGATAGAAGAGGTTTGGTTAATAAGGCAAGAAAGAGGTAATGTCAGGTTACTAGACGCATGCTATGTGTGCTCATGATCTCTTGGACCATTTGTTGGTGATCATGTTGGTTTTTTGAGCTCATTAAGTTAGGTTTTGTTTTTATGCTTGAGTATTGTTGTACACTTGTACCCATGATATGTTATAGTTTTTGGGCCATCAGTTTTGGGTCTCGTCTATTATTAGGTAAATTCTGTATGTTGCTATTGTAATGTATTAATCTGCATACTTTACATTATCGCATTATCTCAGTGATAATTGTTACTCTATATTATGCTAATTTATTTAGTATATGAATCGGTTTCACACACACACACACACACATATATATATATATATATATATATATATATATATATATATATATATAGGAATTGAATCATGTGAGGCACCCTCCTTAGGGTGAGGCAGCTGAACCCATCTCCACCGTCCAATTAAAAAGAAATTCAAACACCAGATTCTGCCACGTTGCAATACTTAAAACCTCAATTCAACTATATCAATGCTCATTCTTAAGTCTTCTTTTTATTTCCTCTTTCTCTCTGTTAGTGAGCTAAACTCGAAACCGCGACGAACTCTACCAAATGCAGATCCAATCAACAAGCAACAACATTCAACCACAAATCATAATCACCAAAATAATTAATCAATCAATCAAATTAAATCAAATCAAATCAAAAGAGTAACTTTAATTTTACCAGAAGCAACAAGTTCAAGTTCATCATCATCTTCAACATCAGTCTTCAATGGCTTCGGAGGAAGTATAACCTTGGAATTCGCACCGCCATCGCTAGATCTTCTCCATAAAATGAACGCAAACCCTAGAATTAACGCTAATGAAGTTGATAAGATGATTAACGATAGATTAGGATCGGATGATATAGTTACTCCCAACGTCGATTCAATTGATCGGATTAAATCGGCGGTGGAAGCCATTGATGAACTTAGCTTGAAGCTTTTAAGGTCGTTTCTTCTTCTACTTCTTCTTCTTCTTTAAGGTTCGAAAATGGTGGACTGATGTAATATTATTACTGCTGTGTTTCTTCTTCTACTTCTTCTTCTTTTTATTTCCTGTACAACATTTGTATAATTTTCTAGTAATGAAAGTCTCTTTTCCTTATTTTGGATCTTGTACAACATTTGTATTATTATCTAGTTCTCATGATGCCACATAATTTGTGAATCTGAGACCTTATTATGTGAATCTGAGACTTTGTTTTGTGAATCTGAGACCTTATCATGTGAATCTGAGACTTTGTTTTGTGAATATCAGATCTTAATTTGTGAATCTCAGACCTTAAGATGTGAATCTGAGACTTTGTTTTGTGAATCTGAGACCTTATCATGTGAATCTGAGACTTTGTTTTGTGAATATCAGATCTTAATTTGTGAATCTCAGACCTTAATATGTGATACTGAGACTTTGTTTTGTGAATCTGAGACCTTATCATGTGAATCTCAGACTTTGTTTTGTGAATATCAGATCTTAATTTGTGAATCTCATACCTTAATATGTGAATCTGAGGCTTTGTTTTGTGAATCTGAGACCTTATCATGTGAATCTCAGACTTTGTTTTGTGAATATCAGACCTTAATGCATATTAGAAATAATTAGTTAGTCCAAGTTTAATGAATGAATTTGGTGAGGCTAGCTGCCTCGCCATAATTAGCTGCCTCACCGGCTCCGGCCTCTCTCTCTCTATATATATATATATATATATATATATATATTTATATTTTATGTCATATGAATTTGTTTCATGCGTATAGTTAAATATATCTTTGTGATATTGATGTCAAGCCAATTAGTTTGACTCAAGTTTAATATATGTATGAATATGTTTCATATAAAAATGAGCGTGACACATATAAATATGTTTATATGTATTAAATATCTTTGTGTTTTTAATTATTCTTATGATTCTTATGATACTTTATGAATATGTCCGTAAAATTCATTTTATCGCTAAATTAGTTTAGCAAGCTGTATAAATATATGAATATGTTTTATATAATTTACTTGAAAGTGGTTATCGTTCGAGAGATATTTTACAAGTCATGTAAAATTATCATTGTATGTAAATTTTAGATGTCTTAGTGACATTATATTTTTCGTTTTGAGCAGTTTGGCTAACAAATTTATGGGTATGAGAAATACTTAGGTCGTCTCCGTGTTCAATATAGTATATGCTACTCATAATTATCTCTATATTCTGTTTTGCAAGACAAAGTTAGAACTTACGAATTCGTTTCGTTTATTTTATCTTGTAAAATTATGTAATTTTGTATTACATACAAAAAGTAAATATTTTAGTGATATTTACTAATTTTAAACCCGTGCAAAATTGCACGGGATGCCTATAAGAAATTAGTATAAACAAATGTCAATAAAAAATGGCACATTAATGTGTATACTCTATTTCTTTTGTAATAATTATCCTTTTTTTTCCTTCACATGATTTAGTGCACCTATCTTTTTTATTTTTATTATATTAAAATTTTTCTTTCTAACGATGGAAATTTTTTCATTTCTTAAAATAATGATATACATAGTATAATTTAATATTTATCTATGGTAAAAGTTTATAACTTTAATCCGAGAAAGTAAAAAATGGAAGTTCAAAGTAGGAGAGTACTATTTAAGTTTATAAAGTTTGGTGAGAACTTAGATCTCTCCAAATTGAATGAAATTGCAACATCTTGCTAAGTATGTGAAGAAATTGCTTTTCATTGTCATGCTTCAAATGGATATTAATTAGTACATTCAAGAAAAAAAAAGTGTAATATAAACTACGATTGTCATAAGTCATAACCGCAAAGCGCAAAGTCAAAATTTTCCATCATTTATAATGTCGGTGATAGACTTAACAAACTGATAATATAATAGAATGAATGAATGCCATATTTAAATTATTACATAGTAAACAACTAAACACAGCTTATACTATTTATGGTTGGATTTTAGGGAGAAAGTCGATTTTATTAAAACTCCAAAATTTGTCTTTAAATCACATTTTGTTATATTAGATATAATGCCTCTATCACTACCGCATTTAAGAAATGTCACACTATTATTAAATCGTACGTTTCATTAGAACAAGTTTTGTTAGTATTAAACTTTGATATTCGTGGAGGTTTTGTCTTTTATTATTGCTTAATCATAAGTTTTCATCAATGTACTATTAATCGATGCTTGAGTAATGTTACCACGGGTTAAGAAACTAACACCTTTATAATTTTATCTAAAGTATATAACAAAAACTATATCCTAAATTTTCAATAATGTCATTCCAACTAATATATTATTTAAACGGTATTACTACAACATTATGAATTTTTTCCGGAAATATAGGTTATAGAAATTTATATCACAATATAATCCACTTTGTTGCTTCTACATAGAGATTTTTTGAAAACTTTAACACTTAGTCTAATAAAAAATATATTACTAATATGACTAAATCACGTGTTCGACTTATATCTATTTTTCTTGTAAACAAATTACAATAAAAATGAGTTAAATATTACTTATATTCAAGTATCACACAATCTAGTTAGAAATTACAAATTCAGCTAACATACCTTAAATTAATTAATTTAGATTAACTACTCTACTTAATTTAATCTAATGCCCCTTCTTTAATTAAAATTAATTTAACTTAATTAAATAATTCAATTGATCCAAATTAAACTGAGGTAAACCGTTGACACAAATTCTTGTTTTAGATTAAGTCTTGTGTCGTGTTTGTGTTTTGAGAACCCAACCTAAACCCGGCCCAATAAAGTCTCGTGTCGTGTTCGTTTTCGTTTTCGTGTTCGTGTCGATTCGCTTACATAAATGAGCTATTAAGCCACAACTCTAACTCGTTAATTGTGTGTCGAGTTGTATTGTGTCATTATTTGCCGACTCTACAGTAAAATCTAAGTAAAAAAATACAAACTCGATCTTCTACTGTAAGTATCACAATGAGGACAACGAACATTGACTATTAATAAATGGGCTTGCGTCCATCTTATCCATCATTCCAATATATTAGCTTTAAGAGTCCAATAACTTGCAACTTTTTATTTTTATCCCACATTTTAGTGATCAATCTATGTGACAACCCTCGCGAATGCGGAAATAATAAACAAACAAGCATGTGAATTATATTGCGGAAATAGGTAGTTTTTAAAAACTTTTAAACATGCAAGTTAAATAAAACGAGGAGTGTCAAAACATTACAACTAAGTACGGAAATACAACAAAGAGACGGGGTCTCTTAAAAAGTTAACAAAGAACAAGTGTTTAGCAAAACTAGCTAAAATCGTCTAGAGGTGAAACTTCCAGGGACAACGCCCGCTAGCTCACAGCCGAACCCCAAAATATCGTATCCAAAAAGTCATCCATCGCAAGCAACCTGTTCATCCATGAAAAACATGAATGCCACAGTCAGTGGGGAGTAACTCCGGGTTCTCCCAGCCATATTACATCAAACGTACCTATAAGGTAATACGAAAGTAAAGCATGCATACATATAAATATACATGTGAGTTGCGATAAGAATAAATAGGCAATACGAGATATAACGATAAGATCATATAGAAATCAAATCCGTAACCATCATGTGATTCAAAGACTCGGGAAAGACACTCTTAGGCAATCGAATACGCTCACTAGGGCTTGCATCTCACCGTTAGCGGTATAAGATTGATAAGATTGAGACTCGACGGACAAACCAGTCAAGTCATGCGATGATCACAAAGAATCCAACATATTATCATCCATTCACGAACCAAGACAATGACGGTGTCCAATCATGCAATGACCCTGAACAATATCATGAAATCACGCATTCAAAGACGACACAAGACGACAACTCTCACGGTAAATGAAACGCACTAGCATCGTGTACATGGCAAGTATGATTAACAGCATCCACGGGATAAGCATTTCCCTGAACTCATACACGATGACATTTCGTATATGTAGACTAATTTCCTCCTGGTAGCACGACGATAATAATACGGTCCTAGTCTAAACCTGGCCAGGATCTCGGAATATAACGTGTTCCGATTCGACATGCGATAACATTTCGCATCCAAGACTCGGGCTTACAATATATATGCCGAGTACCCCAAATTAGGTAGATCAATTCACGAAAGAGGCGGAAAAATAGCTCAAGCCTCATAACATGCGGTACGCTACATGCAAATAACATCACCTCGCAAGTACACAACATTTGACGGCCGGGTCGAACAACGCATAGCGTTCAACTCCCAACAACGTCGTCGTATGACCACTAACACATGCATTTAAGCAGTAGGATACCTCTCCGTTCCGACATTCCAGCCTTACGAACGGGAAGGTAGCCAAGGGAATGAGAGTACAAAGCAAAAGACAAAACAGTGCTCAAACCGTATCATTTGTAAAAACCGACTCAAAGTGGGACATAGCAAAAACCGTCACAAAACATGTGATACAAGCGAATAAAATATCATATATCCAAAACATGAATATTATAAGTCACTACGTAAAATTATACGATAAACGGATCATGCGAACTATTATAAATTACGAGTTTTAGAAATTATAGGAAATGCATACAGCCGTGTTCCTGGCCGGTCAGGGGACCGGCAGCCGGTGGGCCGGCTCAAAACACAGGAAAAAATCCAAAATGATAGAAAAACAGAGAAAAGTGGTCCAGGCCGGTCGGTGGACCGGCGGCCGCTGGACCGGCACAGAGCACCTCATCATACAAATTCCAATTTTCCAAAAATGTTACTGGAGTGTTCCCAGCCAGTTGGCAGACCGGCAGCCGGTCGACCGGCAGCCGGTCGACCGGCCAGGAACACCAGTTCATCCGTGAGCTTCCTTTACATATTCAATCCATTTCAATTCTCATAAATCAATTCTAATAATCAGCAACAATCAATATACATCATCAACAATCATCATATAACAACATTCATTAATCATACTAGGAATTCTAGGCTTCCTAATCGTATTCTAATACGATTTCTAGCATATAAAGCATGTTAAACACGTAAATGATATCGAGTAACCCTTCACCGTTACCTTTAAACGTCTCTACTAATCGTCAAGCTCCTCTTCAATAAGGTAATAGTCTTTGTCGGGATCTTGGAGGTCACCACCTACATAAAGATCATAAAAGATGAATGAAATTCATCTTGAGAAAGACGGGAAATTTGAAAAGCGAGAAAGACGATGATTTTAACATCAACACGGATAAAGGAAGGTAAGGGAAGAAGAATGAGACGAACTTACGTGAATTCTATCGAGTAATGAACGAGCTAGGATGAATCAAAGATCGAAAATCAAAAGGGAGGCAAGGTTTTGATCTTTCTTAGAGAGGAAGAAATGTGTGTGTTTGAGTTTGAGTAGGGAAAATAGGTTAAGGAGTATGAGTATAAGTAAGGAAAAAGTCAACCAAAAGTCAAACTCGCCTTAAGACGGGATTCCCATGGAATCTCGCGAAAATTCCAAATACGAACTCGGAAATTCTAAATTCGACTCGAAACATAAAATTATAAATTAAAACTTAAATTTGCTGAAAAGATTTCGTAAAATATTTCTACTAGAAAAATAGGGTACATTTCCGGGTGTTACAATCACCCCACCTTTTAAAAAGTTTCGCCCTCGAAAATTGAGGAAAAATAAAAATTTACCTTACTCGAAAAGACTCGGATATTTACTACGCATAGAAGCTTCGGTTTCCCAAGTCTCTTCTTCGACATTAGCACTTCTCCACAAGATTTTCACCAAAGGAACTACCTTACTTCTCAACTTTCTATCCTTACGATCAAGAATGCGGATCGGCTTCTCTTCAAAGGACAAATTCGGTTCAAGCTCGGGCAATTCCCTTTGAAAGACATGGCTTGGATCACTAACATACTTTCTCAATTGAGAAACATGGAATACATTATGAACCTTAGCCAAATTCGGCGGCAAATCCAACTTATAAGCAACGGCACCAATCCTTTTCACAATATCAAAAGGTCCAATGTACTTCGGGCTCAATTTACCCTTAACACCAAACCGTTTAACACCCTTCATTGGAGACACCTTCAAGAATACTTTATCGCCAACCTCAAACTCTAAAGGCCTTCTTCGGATATCGGCATAAGACTTTTGACGGTCTTGAGCGGCTTTCATTCTATCACGAATGACCTTCACATTATCAATGGTTTCAACAAGAACATCGGGGCCTAAATCACGAGTGTCACTCAATTGATTCCAACATATAGGACTCCGACATTTCCTTCCATAAAGAGCTTCATAAGGAGCCATCTTAATAGATGCATGATAGCTATTGTTGTAAGAAAACTCCACTAACGGTAAGCTCTTTTCCCAACTAGACTGAAAATCAAGAGCACAAGCCCTAAGCAAGTCTTCTAAAGTCTGAATAGTCCTCTCAGTCTGACCATCCGTAGCAGCATGAAAAGCAGTACTCATCAACAACTTACTACCCATGGCTTCTTGTAAAGCCTTCCAAAATCTCGAACAGAGTCTCGGATCTCGGTCGGATATAATCTCCATAGGAACACCATGGTATCTAACAATCTCATCCACATAGGCTTTTGCTAATCGGTCCAAACTCCAAGTTTCTTTGATTGGAATAAATCTAGCACACTTGGTCAAACGATCAACAACAACCCAAACGGCATCTTTACCTCCAATGGTCCTCGGCAAGGCCATAACAAAGTCCATAGAAATAGATTCCCACTTCCATAGCGGAATATCCAACGGTTGTAGCAATCCACCGGGTCTCTTGTGTTCAATCTTCACTTGTTGACAAGTAAGACATCTTCCAACATATGACACAACATCACCCTTCAAGTTCGGCCACCAAAATTGTAGCTTCAAATCCTTGTACATCTAATCATCTCCGGGGTGAATAGAATAAGGGAAAAGGTGAGCTTCATCAATAACTCGCTTCCTCAAATTAAGAGCATTAGGAACAAATAAACGACCATGGAAACGAAGAACACCTTCATTATCAAACTTGAAATCTTTACCTTTACCTTCAAGAATCTTGGCTTGGATAGACTTGTAGGTAAGATCATCAACTTGGCTTTCGCGGATTTCACGGAGAAACACAGGTTCAGCAATCATAGCACCAACATGAACAAAACCACGCTCTACAAATTCCAAACTCAACCTTCGAAACTCGGCACAAAGATCAACAGGTAATACATGCAAAGCATTCAAAGCATGAGAAGCTTTTCTACTAAGAGCATCGGCAACAACATTAGCCTTCCCTTCATGATATAATAACTCAAAATCATAATCGTTCACCAATTCCAACCATCTTCTTTGCCTCATATTCAACTCTTTTTGAGTAAATATGTACTTCAAACTCTTGTGATCGGTGAAGATACGACAATGAACTCCAATTAAATAATGTCTCCACACTTTCAAAGCATGAACAACAGCGGGCCAATTCTAAATCATGAGTAGGATAGTTCACCTCATGAACTCTCAACTGCCTTGAAGCATAGGCCACCACCTTCCTATTTTGCATAAGAACACAACCTAATCCCATTTTTGAAGCATCACAATAGACATCAAAGTCTACTCCATCTTCAGGCAAAGTCAACACCGGAGCGGTAGTTAACCTCTTCTTTAACTCTTGAAACGCTGCTTCACAAGCTTCATTCCATAGGAATTTGGTTTCCTTCTTCAATAACGGAGTCATAGGTCTAGCAAGCTTAGAGAAATCCTTGACAAATCTTCGGTAATAACCAGCTAAACCAAGGAAACTTCGAATATCTCTAATATCAGTCGGACTCTTCCAATCAACAACGGCCTCTATTTTGGAAGGATCCACCATTACACCTTCTTTCGAAATCACATGCCCAAGAAAGGACACTTGAGGTAACCAAAATTCACATTTAGAGAACTTAGCATACCACTTCTGTCGACGGAGAACACCCAAAATAATCCTCAAATGAATAGCATGCTCTTCTTCGGACTTGGAGAAGATAAGAATATCATCAATGAAAACCACCACACACTTGTCGAGATACTCACTAAATGTGCGGTTCATTTGATCCATAAAGATAGCAGGAGCATTCGTCAATCCAAATGGCATTACCTTGAACTCATAATGGCCATACCTCGTACTAAAAGCGGTCTTTGGAATATCAACATCTCTAACCGCAATTTGATGATAACCCGATCTCAAATCAATCTTCGAAAAAGTAGAAGCACCCCTTAATTGATCAAACAAATCTTCAATTCTCGGTAAAGGATATCTATTCTTGATTGTAATCCGATTTAATTCACGATAATCGATACACAATCTCATAGAACCATCCTTCTTCTTCACAAAAAGAACGGGAGCACCCCAAGGCGAGGCACTTGGTCGAATAAAACCCTTTTCAATCATATCATCCAACTGCTTCCTTAATTCTTTCAATTCAGACGGAGCCATACGATAAGGAGCTTTGGCAATAGGACCAGAACCAGGAACAAGATCAATAGAGAATTCAACATCACGCTCGGGAGGAATCCCGGGCAAATCTTCGGGGAAAACATCAATGAATTCTCGAACAATAGGCACATCTTCAATACTTGGCAAAGAGGTACTTGAAGAAGTCACAACACACAAGAATGCTTGGCGACCTTTTCTAACCATACTTACCAATTTCATAGCAGAAATTAAAGACACACCTTTACGGGGATGAGATCCCTTATAGGTTACTCTAACACCAAAAGGACTCTTTAAGAAAATCTTTTGATCACGACACTCGAACCTAGCATGATACATTGCTAACCAATCTATACCTAATATAATATCAAACTCTCCTAGAGGAAACTTAAGGAGATTCGCATGACAGATAGAACCCGAAATAGATATAGGTAAATTTTGATAAAGAGTTGAACAAGAGATAATATCTCCGGATGGCAAGGATATGGGAGTATCCTCACTAGATGTAGGCTTGATAGATAATTTACTAGCATAGGTTGATGACACAAAAGACATTGAAGCACCGGTATCAAAAAGAATAAGACACGGTTGCTCTAAAATTGAGAACATACCCGTAATAATGTCGGGATGAGCATCGGCCTCAGCGCGGCTCATGACAAAGATTGAACCCTTAGGTTTAGGAGGAGGAGGCAACTTTCGGTCAGGGCAATCCTCGTATCGATGACCACCCTTTTGACAAAAGTAGCAAATGTACGGTCGGTTAGAACAAGACACACCGGGGTGGTGTGGTTGTCTACAACGATTACATTGACGACCCTGAGCTTGAGCTTGAGGACCATAAGGCGTATGAGCCACATTTGAAGTAGCTCTAGGAATAAAAGGAGCAGGATTCCTTGAATAAGCATTGGAAGAAGGAGGAAACCTCCTCTTGTTAGCATAGGAATTAGAAGGAGACGGAATAAACGGCCTCTTCCCAAAAAGCATTCGGCCTAGGAGCATAAGAAGGAGAGGAATTATTCATTGAAGCTTCATCTCTAATAGCCTTCATTGAATTTTCGGCCCACAAGGCATCATCGTAGAGATCTCCAAAGGATGCGGTACCCCTTCTCACTTTACTTTGAAGAACGACATTCAACTTGTTACGATAATAGAATGCATGGTCTTCATCATCACGGAAAAGCCTCGGTGCAAAATGAGCGAGCTTATTAAACTCCGTAGTAAACTCTTCAGCGGATAGGTTGCCTTGTTTAAAATCAATGAACTCCTTGAGCCTTTGTTGTTTAAGCTCTTTAGGATAAAATCTACCCTCCACAAGAGCTTTAAAGCAAGCCCAGTTAAAGTCCTCTTCAAGAACAGCAGTGGCACTAGTGATAGCCCACCAGTTGTCGGCTTCCCTCACCAGAAAGTGCTTTGCGATCCTAACCTAGTCCTCTTCTCGGACTTGGTAAAGATCGAATTGTTTCTCCATCTCACGGAACCAATCGGATAACTCCGTCGGATCCGGCTCTCCACCATATGGTACAATCTTACTCCTTGCAATTTGTCCCGCCACCCAAGCATAGCCACCTTGATGGTTGTCCTCCCTTCTAGGGGGAACTTGGTTGGCATTAGCTGAAGCGGCATCTTGGTGATTTTTTAGCACTTGAGCAAGAGCTTCCATCATAACGTTCTCAGCTAATCGCGGTCTAACCATCTTCATAAGAAACAAAAACAAATTAAGTTACTCCTATCAATTAGCATAAACAAATAGACTACCAAGAAAAGTCCTTAATTTCTACCCAATCTCTCATTTATTAATTCAAGGTCAAGTAGTTTAAGTTAGGGTTCACGTGTGTGCGTCGGGAGCGATCAAAGCTCTGATACCAACTGTGACAACCCTCGCGAATGCGGAAATATAAAACAAACAAGCATGTGAATTATATTGCGGAAATAGGTAGTTTTAAAAACTTTTATATATGCAAGTTAAATAAAACGAGGAGTGTCAAAATATTACAAACTAAATGCGGAAAATACAACAAAGAGACGGGGTCTCTTAAAATGTTAGCAAAGAACAAGTGTTTAACAAAACTAGCTAAATTCGTCTAGAGGTGAACTTCCAGGGACAACGCCCGCTAGCTCACACCCGAACCCCAAAACATCATATCCAAAAAGTCATCCATTGCAAGCAACCTGTTCATTCATGAAAAAACATGAACGCCACAATCAGTGGGGAGTAACTCCGGGTTCTCCCAGCCATATCACCTTAAACGTACATATAAGGAAATACAAAAGTAAAAATCATGCATATATAGATATCCATGTGAGTTACAATAAGAAAAGATAGGCAATACAATATATAATGATAAGATCATGTGGAAATCAAATCCGTAACCATCATGTTATTCAAAGACTCGGGGAAGACACTCTTAGGCAACCGAATACGCTCAATAGGGCTTGCATCTCACCGTTAGCGGTATAAGATTGATAAGATTGAGACTCGACAGACAAACCAAGTCAAATCATGTGATGATCACAATAAATCCAACATATTATCACCCATTCACGAACCAAGACAATGACGGTGCCAAATCATGCAATGACCATGAACAATATCATGAAATCACGCATTCAAAGACGACTCAAGACGACTTCTCTCACGGTAAATGAAACGCACTAGCATCATGTACATGGCAAGTATGATTAACAGGCATCCACGGGATAAGCATTTCCCTGAACTCATACACGATGACATTTCGTATATGTAGACTAATTTCCTTCTGGTAGCACGACGATAATAATACGGTCCTAGTCTAAACCTGGCCAGGATCTCGGAATAAACGTTTTCCGATTCGACATGCGATGACGTTTCGCATCCAAGACTCGGTATTACAAATATATTGCCGAAGTACCACAAATCGGTAGATCAATTCACGAAAGAGGCGGAAAAGAGCTCAACCTCATAACAAGCGGTACGCTACATGCAAATAACACCACCTCGCAAGTACACAACATTTGACGGCCGGGTCGATCAACGCATAGCGTTCAACTCCCAACAACGTCGTCGTATGCCCACTAACACATGCATTTAAGCAGTAGGATACCTCTCTGTTCCGACATTCCAGCCTTACGAACGGAAAGTTAGCCAAGGAAATGAGAGTACAAAGCACAAGGCAAAACAGTGCTCAAACCGTAACATTTGTAAAAACCGACTCAAAGTAGGACATATCGAAAACCGTCACGGAACATGTGATACAAGCGAATAAAATATCATATATCCAAAACATGAATATTATAAGTCACTACGAAAAATTATACGATAAACGGATCATGCGAACTATTATAAATTACGAGTTTTAGAAATTATAGGAAATGCATACAGCCGTGTTCCTGGCCGGTCAGTGGACCGGCGGCCGGTGGGCCGGCTCAGAACACAAGCAAAAATCCAAAATCATAGAAAAACAGAGAAAAGTGGTCCAGGCCGGTCGGTGGACCGGCGGCCGGTGGACCGGCACAGAGCACCTCATCATACAAATTCCAATTTTCCAAAAATGTTACTGGAGTGTTCCCAGCCGGTTGGCAGACCGGCAGCCGGTCGACCGGCCAGGAACACCAGTTCATCCGTGAGCTTCCTTTACATGTTCAATCCATTTCAATTCTCATAAATCAATTCTAATAATCATCAACAATCAATATACATCATCAACAATCATCATATAACAACATTCATTAATCATACCATGAATTCTAGGCTTCCTAATCGTATTCTAATACGATTTCTAGCATATAAAGCATGTAAAACACGTAAATGATACCGAGTAACCCTTCACCGTTACCTTTAAGCGTCTCTACTAATCGTCAAGCGCCTCTTCAATAAGGTAATAGTCTTTGTCGGGATCTTGGAGGTCACCACCTACAAATAGACCATAAAAGATGAATGAAATTCATCTTGAGAAAGACGGGAAATTTGAAAAGCGAGAAAGACGATGATTTTAACATCAACACGGATAGAGGAAGGTAAGGGGAGAAGAATGAGACGAACTTACGTGAATTCTATCGAGTAACGAAGGAGTTACGATGATTCAAAGATCGAAAATCAAGAGGGAGGCAAGGTTTTGATCTTTTCTTAAGGAGGAAGTAATTTGGTTTGTGTTTGGTTGAATGAAAATTAGGTTAAGGGAGTTAGAGTATGAGTAAGGAAAAAGTCAACAAAAAGTCAAACTCGCCTTAAGACGGGATTCTCATGGAATCTCGCGGAAATTCCAAATACGAACTCGGAAATTCTAAATTCGACTCGGAACATAAAAATCTTAATTAAAACTTAAAATTACTGAAAAGATTTCGTAAAATATTTCTACTAGAAAAATAGGGTACATTTCCGGGTGTTACAATCACCCCACCTTTTTAAAAAGTTTCGCCCTCGAAACTTGAGGGAAAGAAAATATACCTTACTCGAAAAGACTCGGATATTTACTACGCATAGAAGCTTCGGTTTCCCAAGTCTCTTCTTCGACATTAGCACTTCTCCACAAGATTTTCACCACCGGAACTACTTTATTTCTCAACTTCCTATCCTTACGATCTAGGATACGGATCGGCTTCTCTTCAAAGGATAGATTCGGTTCAAGCTCGGGCAATTCAACTTGAAAGAAATGGCTTGGATCACTAACATACTTTCTCAATTGAGAAACATGGAAAACATCATGAACCTTAGCCAAATTCGGCGGCAAATCCAACTTATAAGCAACGGCACCAATCCTTTCCACAATATCAAAGGGTCCAATGTATTTCGGACTCAATTTACCCTTAACACCAACGTTTTGGTACACCCTTCATTAGGAGGGACACTTTCAAGAATACTTTATCGCCAACCGCAAACTCTAACGGCCTTCTTCGGATATCGGCATAAGACTTTTGACGGTCTTGAGCGGCTTTCATTCTATCACGAATGACCTTCACATTATCAATAGTCTCAACAAGAACATCGGGGCCTAAATCACGAACATCACTCAATTGATTCCAACATATAGGCCTCCGACATTTCCTTCCATAAAGAGCTTCATATGGAGCCATCTTGATAGATGCATGATAACTGTTGTTGTAAGAAAACTCCACCAACGGTAGACTCTTTTCCCAACTAGACTGGAAGTCAAGAGCACAAGCCCTAAGAAAGTCTTCTAAAGTCTGAATAGTCCTCTCAGTCTGACCATCCGTAGCGGCATGAAAAGCAGTACTCATCAACAACTTACTACCCATGGCCTCTTGCAAAGCTTTCCAAAATCTCGAACAGAACCTCGGATCTCGGTCGGATATAATCTCCATAGGAACACCATGGTATCTAACAATTTCATCCACATAGGCTTTTGCTAAACGATCCAAATTCCAAGTTTCTTTGATCGGAATAAATCTAGCACACTTGGTCAATCTATCAACAACAACCCAAACAACATCTTTACCTCCTACGGTCCTCGGCAAAGCCATAACAAAATCCATAGAAATAGATTCCCACTTCCATAGCGGAACATCCAACGGTTGCAGCAATCCACCGGGCCTCTTGTGTTCAATCTTCACTTGTTGGCAAGTAAGACATCTACCAACATAAGATACAACATCACCCTTCAAGTTCGGCCACCAAAATTGCAACTTCAAGTCTTTGTACATCTTATCACCTCCGGGGTGAATAGAATAAGGGGAAAGATGAGCTTCATCAAGAACTCGCTTCCTCAAATTAAGCGCATTAGGAACAAATAAACGACCATGGAAACGAAGAACACCTTCATTATCAAACTTGAAATCCTTACCTTTACCTTCAAGAATTTTGGCTTGGATAGACTTGTAGGTAAGATCATCAACTTGACTTTCACGGATTTCACGGAGAAACACAGGCTCGGCAATCATAGCACCAATATGAACAAATCCACGCTCTACAAACTCCAAACTCAACCTTCGAAACTCGGCACAAAGATCAACAGGTAATACATGTAAAGCATTCAAAGCATGAGAAGCTTTCCTACTAAGAGCATCTGCAACAACATTTGCCTTCCCTTCATGATATAATAACTCAAAATCATAATCGTTCACCAATTCCAACCATCTTCTTTGCCTCATATTCAACTCTTTTTGAGTCAATATGTACTTCAAACTCTTGTGATCGGTGAAGATACGACAATGAACTCCAATTAAATAATGTCTCCACACTTTCAAAGCATGAACAACAGCAGCCAATTCTAAATCATGAGTAGGATAGTTCACTTCATGAACTCTCAACTGCCTCGAAGCATAAGCCACCACCTTCCGATTCTGCATAAGAACACAACCTAATCCCATCTTAGAAGCATCACAGTAGACATCAAAGTCTACACCATCTTCAGGCAAAGTCAATACCGGGGCGGTAGTTAACCTCTTCTTTAACTCTTGGAACGCTGCTTCACAAGGTTCATTCCATAGGAATTTGGTTTCCTTCTTCAATAACTGAGTCATAGGTCTAGCAAGCTTGGAGAAATCCTTGACAAATCTTCGGTAATATGTGACACCCTCAAATTTGCGGAAAGAAAAAAAATTTATTTAAATACATAAAAGGTAATAAAACATAACGAAGGTGTCATAAAATAAAAAGGGTCATTACAAAACGGAAATAATATTCTACAAAAGAAATATACAAGACGGGAGACATATCTCCCGTATAAATACGGAAATAAAAGAATGTACAATAATATACAAACTATGAACCGAATA
>JAIUZE010067142.1:0-11404 GCA_022085475.1 Heliosperma pusillum
TGATTACATGAATGATTATATGATTGATCATTGAATGACGTGGCATGGTTTGTTTGTCGAGTCTCAATCTTATCAAACTTATACCGCTAACTGTGAGATGCAAGCCCTAGTGAGCGTATTCGGTTGCCTAAGAGTGTCTTCCCCGAGTCTTTGTATAACATGATGGATTCGGATTTGTACTTCATATGCTCTTACTCTTATATATTGAATTGCCTATCTATTCTTATTATATTTCACATGTATATTCATATATGCATGATTTTACTTTTGTATTTCCTTCTATGTACGTTTAATGTGATATGGCTAGGAGAACCCGGAGTTACTCCCCACTGACTGTGGCGTTCATGTTTTTTCATGGATGAACAGGTTGCTTGATTTGGATGGCTTTTTGCTATGATATTTTGGGTTCGGGTGTGAGCTAGCAGGCGTGGTCCCTGGATTGAAACACCTCTAGACGATTTTAGCTAGTTGCTAATAACTTTGTTGTTGGATAACATTTGGAGAGACTACGTCTCTTGTAGTATTTTGTATTTGGTTTGTAACATCTGACACTCCTCGTATTTTCTATTGGCATGTAAAAAGTTTTAAAAACACCGTATTTCCGCTATTTAAATCACATGCTTGTATGTTTTATTTCCGCATTCGCGAGGGTTGTCACATGATTAGTCCATTACATATATTTGATATGTACGAGAGTTAATTGTTAGAAATTGAGTTAAGAACTCAAATTCGATTAAGTTTATTTTTCAATTATGCGATAACTGACTAATATATCTTATTTTAATATGACTAAATAAGATCTAACTTAGTAATTAATCGTTAAATTACAAAATTAGTTTAGGTTTTGAGATAGAGGTAATTAGTTAATTATATTTACAAGGAGTTGTAAAATAAATTAACTAAGCATTGTGGGACTCATTATATATTGATATAATGGTAAAATATTACTTAAATTATTAAGTACATATTATTTATTTATTTGTGTCATATAATTGTTATATGATCAAATTAACACTTAATTATATAAGATAATTAAGCATATGATTAATAAGTATTTGTGGGACAAATATCAAAAATAAAAATAGACCAAATAACGCCACATGTGGCCGGTCAAGTAGTAGTAGTGTAGCTGATGATGGTTGCTTTTGTTCATGCTCACAAGTCACATGAGATTATGACATGAATAGTAACATAAAATAATTTCACTCAACACTACACTCTACCACTTTGCATGTGAATTAAAATAAGCAAAATAAGTCCCTTGTGAAGGATATATGGACCAGCCATATTGCCTATAAAAGGGCAATATGGTGGTTCATTTTTGTTGTTCATTCTTGCTTATTTTCTCATACATCTTGATAAGTGAATATTTGTATGATATTAATCCCCAATTTAGCTCAGTTTTGTATGTCATTTGTTCTTTGTTAAGCCACTTTATGTGCTAATATCGTCTTCTAGGCGAATTTCTATGTTCTAACCTGTTTTGTAGGGAAAGTGACGTTTCTACGCCCTTTTTCTATATTCCCGAGCATTTGCCTAGAACCCGACGATTTGAAGAAGCAAGCTTGACCAAGTCAAAAGCATTTCAAGAAGGGTCACTGATTCGAAAGAGAGAAGAAGTAAAGACGGTTTCGCAGTTGTCGAAATATCGATCAGTTAGGCGAATAATTCATCATTTTACATCAAACCCTATCAACAAACCCGACTCAAGAGGTCAAGGGGGATAATGAAAGTCAAGTCATATGCAAGGGGAGATGAAACGAAAGTCAATTGACCAAGATGGCAACATACCCGATCGGGTAAGTGGTGTACCCGATCGGGTATCTCTGCTGATCCGAGCTTTTACTTCGACTTCCTCCTTTTTGTCCTATGTGATCAATGCATGACCCCTCCCCCACAAAACCCTACTGCTATATAAATAGAGCCTCAGCCACCATAATGTGATCGAGCCTGTCGCAAGCCCGATACAAAGATAAATTACCTAGACTAGGCTAATAACTAATGAATGTAATTAGGGAAGTAGGGGTCGATCCTCAGGGAGATGGTGTTTCCTATAGAATGTGGAATGTCTTGCAATTGGGTCTTATCTAACGAATATCTGGGTTTTGGGATTTTAATTTCTACACTAATAGAAAGCATAAAAACAAAATAAAAGCAAATGAAAACAATAAAGCAAATGATGAATTAACAATGATGAAAAGAATCTAGGGAAGTAGGTTCACACATGTAGATTAATATATTGATGAAATTGGATATGGAACATGCAAATAATTCATTGTGAGTTCGTAAGAATGATGTGTTCATCACAATCATAGATCAGATGGTTTAGATCAGAAATCGTCAACTATCGTTATAGTCCAAACATGCATAGACACAATGTTTTAAAAGCACAATTTCTTTTATCCAATTATCATCTTTTAATTAACCTAACATGGCTACCCTACAGCGTAGAAAGATGACTACTCACTCATGGTGATGTCTAAATCTAAGATGAAGTTAATAACAAAAACTAGGATAGACATGTTTATTTGGTTTTGACAATAGTTTAAGACTCTTTATATGGCGATAATAACGACGCTAAATTGATAATCTAATGAAATGAAATGACGATTATAACGATACTAAAACGAATCTAAGATAACATGGATGGAAAATAACAATCAAATAGAAAACATAAAGATATTAACAAAAGATAAGATAGGAATACCTAGATGACGATCAACAACGATAATGATAACGATAATAGAAATCCCTTGCTTAGAATAGTCTTTCCATGAATCACAATACTTGAACCAAATAAAGTAGATTACAAAGATGAAATTCTTATTGATCTAAGCTAAGGTTTTGAAATAGAAAAGACAGAAATAAACTAAGAACTAAAGATGAAAAAGAAGAAAATGTTCTAAACAAGAGAAGAGAGGCTAGGCTCTCTCCTCTTAATCTAGGTTTTCTAATGTAAAGAAAGAAGTAGAAAATGAGTAAAGAGGATGTGTTGAAGTGTGGTGATTGAAGCTCTTTATATAGCATTAGGGTTTCGTGGGGGAGGGGTCATGCATTCATCACATAGGACAAAAAGGAGGAACTCGAAGCAAAAGTGCGGATCAGCAGACATCCCCGATCGGGTACACCACTTACCCGATCGGGTAAGTTGCAATCTGGGTCCTTTGACTCTCGTTTCATCTCCCCATGCATATGACTTGACTTCCATCATCCCCCTTGACCCCTTGAGTCGGGTTTGTTGATAGGGTTTGATGTAAAACGATGAATTCTTCGCCTAACTGATTGATCTTCTGACAACTGCGACATTGTCTTTACTTCTTCTTTCTTTTGAATCGGTGAACCTTCTTGAAATGCCTTCGACATGGTCAAGCTTGCTTCTCAAATCGTCGGGTTCTAGCCAAATGCTCGGGAATATAGAAAAAGGGCGTAGAAACGTCACTTTCCCTACAAAACAGGTTAGAACATAGGAATTCGCCTAGAAGACGATATTAGCTCATAAAATGGCTTCACAATGCACAAATGACATACAAAACCGAGCTAAATTAGGGGTTAAAATCATACAAATATTCACTTATCAAACTCCCCCAAGCTAAACCTTTGCTTTTCCTCAAGCAAACATAACAAACAATACCAGGACAAGGGTTGCAAGCATTGGCTACTACACCATCAAGAAACAAATCTCAACGTAAAACTTTGGAAACATAATGAATCATAACCCAAAAACAACGTGGGCAAGAATGATACATAAACATGGCTGAGATTTACATAACGGCGTAGCACAAAGAATTTCACTATAGATTTTCGGCTCTTGCAAGATCTTCTGACAAATGGACTCTCACGGCACGCTCGAACACTCATGTATGCAAAAGGTGATTTCTTTATGTGTAAATGTTTGAGACACTCACCTATCTACGACTTATGAAAATGTGTCCGCAGTCTAATATGGTAAACAATTCAAAACACAAGTCAAAGATCACAATGCACATAGAAAAGAAGCCGAAAAAAAAATGAAGAAGGCTTTGGGAAATGGGTGAAAGGTGGATAAACAGTTATGGTCAATGTGAGGGTTAGGATGAGCTAGCAACTGGCCAATGATAAATGAATACTCAATACAAACTTTCGATTAATTCCCAAAAGACGAATAACGAAGCCAGAAGGAACGGATTGGCTTATTGCACACGAAACATTTGAGCGAACTCCTTCTAAACATTGAATTGACAATTTGAGGAGATACTCACAACTTCTTCTTTTATTTCTTTTTCTTTCTTTCTTTTTTTCTTTTGAACATAACATCACTTCTTGAACATTTTCGTTCTCCCAAATTCACTTTTGACATCAAGGAACAAAATCTTCTCAAAAGAGCACCCATACACCATAGTCTAGCTACTAGCTCAACAGGGTAGGCAGTTTTTATATGTAGCTATTATTTTGTGAAGCATTTGTATGAAGGGGCTAATTTTGAGGGGTAATTCAAAGTGAAAAAGGCTTCAAATCTTAGTGAATCATGAATGCAATGCTTATAGGAATGAAATGAGAACCATACTTTTGCGTTTTGACATGACACATATCACAAGGAGAACTACACACCTAGATGAGACTGGGTATAGATGTGCCAGTCTAAGGAGATTCTACCTTACAATATATGTAACTTGCCAAATGTCAAGATCAAGCGTACTCATCTATAGATTCATTCCATGCCTACTGTGTACAAGACTTCCCCATGTATGCACTTTTCAATGAATATTGAATCATTATCTTTTGAAAGCTCTAAGTTTGGGAAATGTAACATGATAGCTTAGTAAACAAGCAAGCAAATCATGAAAAGCATTCAATTATGTTCAGAAATTTTTAAATTTTCTCAAAAATCTTCTCTTTCTTTTATTCAAAATTTGAAAAATGATCAACTGAAATGCGAAATGGGAAAATGTAATCCCTCCCCCAAGCTAAACATCACATTGTCCTCAATGTGAGCACAAAGACAAAATATGCAATGAGATGCTTAATGGGGAAAAGGTGGAAAAAGGAAAAATGAAAGAAGAATGAAGTTTACTAGTCATCGCGGACTCCCCCAAGCTAGTCTTTTGGACTTGACAAGGAAGGTCTTTATAGATTTTCTTCAAAAACTCTTTCATCTGCAAAATAAATCCTAACAACGAAAAAGGGAATACAAAAATAAAAATGCAAAAAGAAAAGGAACACGGGTTGCCTCTCTAAGCTCACTATCGTCCGAGCTCATCATCATAGCGTTCCTTACATTCTCTATCCATGCCAAGCTTTTCCGAGACTAGCCCCTTCTAGCACTTTTAGCAGTAGTGCTTTTAGTATGCTCACCTGCAAGAGAACCAACACTAACATGTGCCTCCAACGGATCCGTCAGTAAGGATCGAGGCATAGAAGAAACAATAGAAGAGTCATCAACATTAAGCACATAACATGAGTCTTCTAACACTGGACTCCTAACAGTGGAATTTTTACTAAAGGTCACCTTGTCATCTTCTACTTCCAATGTCAATGATGCGTGTCGTTATACACCAAAAATAAAAGCCTAAGTCTACTAACTAAGAAGATAGCGGATATTCTCGAAAATGAGGAAAAGGGAGATTCAAATATTCTCGAAACACGTAATACCGACCACAAACCCAATGCGTGCAGGCAATAAGAAATCAAAGTTCATATACAAGCAAATGACACGAGATGTGGGGAGTAACTACTCTCATTCCTAGATGAACTGGTCATAGATGTCACTAGTTATAGGCTATAAAACTCAGAATATATAAGTAGTTTGCCAAAATGTTGAGTCAAGTCTAATAATCAAATTTAAATTCCAAGACAAAATTCAATAGTTCACTACTTCGATTTTACTAAGTAGGTCAAGAAAGGTGCAAGGAATAGCATAAAATAGACTTGTAGTGCAATTTCATCATGAACAAGACTCCAATCCGACTCGACTATATGCAAAAATAAACGTGATATTTTTGATTTTTTCAAATTTTTTCTAATTAAAATGAATGGATTAAGACCTGATCAAATTTTTTTCTAATTTTTTCTAATTTTTTCTAGTTAACATGAATGGATTAAGACTCCAATCCGACTCGACTACATGCAAAAAAATTTCTAATTTTTTCTAATTAACGATTCCTGATCAAAATCATTGACTAAAATGGAATTCTTTTCCAAGGTAGAGATACGTGAATTGAATAGACAAAGCATGACATGGTAGATTAAGACCTAGTAAATTGCCTAAAAGCCTGCTAGACCATCTGATCTATGATTGTAGTGAGCACATCATTCTTACGAACTCACAATGAATTATTTGCATATTCTAAATCCAATTTCATCAATATATTAATCTACATGTGTGAACCTACTACCCTAGATTCTTTTTATCATTGTTAAATCATCATCTGCTTTATTGTTTTTGTTTTGGTTTGCTTTTATCTTGTTTTCATCTATGCTTTTTATTAGTTTAGAAATTAAAACCTCAAAACCCAGATACTCGTTAGATAAGACCCAATTGCAAGACATTTCGCACTCTATAGGAAACACCATCTCCCTGAGGATCGACCCCTACTTCCCTAATTCCATTAATTTTTTATTAGCCTAGTCTGGGTAATTATCTTTGACCAGGACTTGCGAAAGGTCCGATCAAATTTTGGCGCCGTTGCCGGGGAAACGGTTTAGTTTTCCTTTTTCTTGTGATTTTTATTGCAATTAGTTTTATCTAGTCTTTAGGAACCCAAATTCCTTCAGACCTCTCTTGATTTTTCATCTTAGCTTTTCAATCTTATGCCCAGATCTTCTAGACTAGGGACCCCTATCTCTTTAGACCCCGATCTAGAAAGGACTCTGCGTAGGAGACGAAAGCTATTCAACGAAATCTCAAAAGCTTTTGATAATTCAATTTTAGACCATATTCGTGAGAAATACTCGTATATTTTATCTAATCTTGGAGGAGAAGAAGATCCATTCTTATCTCCATTCTAAAAAATCAATCAACTTTCAACAACACTCCATCTTCATCTTCACAAAAGAAAAAGGTTCGACTTTCAGACCATTCTAAACCAACTGCAGATACACTTCCAAGAGGTATTGCTACACCCCAAATCACAGCCCAAAACTTTGAAATCAAACCTGCCTTCATCAGTTTAATAGAAAGAAGTCAATTTGGTGGCAATGCCACAGAAGATCCCAACCTTCATATTCAAAACTTCTGTGACTATTGCTCCACAATTAGACAAACTGGAGTATCCCAAGAGCAGATTAGGGAAATGCTCTTCCTCTTCTCTTTAACAGGAAAGGCCAAACTCTGGATCAATAGCCTTGACCGATTTACCTTAGGAATAGCCGACTGGGATGGTCTAGCTTTTGCTTTCTATCAAAAGTACTTTCCACCAGAACGAACCGCACTCTTACGAAGTCAAATCACTGGATTCCGTTAGAGAGGCGATGAAAGCCTTTATGAGGCATGGGAAAGGTACAAAGAATTGCAAAGAGAATGCCCTCATCATGGCCTTGATTCATGGTTCTTAGCTATCACCTTCTACAATGGTTGTTGTGGCGAATCGCGTCGTATCCTCGACTCCGCTAACAATGGTCGTTTCGATCAGATCGATGTAGAAATAGCTAGTGCAACTATCGAGTCAATGGCAATTCACGACTCTCAGTATAGCAACTCACGTGCTCTGCCGCTCAAAACCAAGCAGGAAGATTCAAGCAAAGTAGCACTCCTAGAAGCTCAATTAGCCCTTCTGCAGCAACAAGTAGGAACCTCTTCCCAATCCAAGCAACATGTTAATGTCACTAACCACGTAGTAGTATGTGAGACATGTGGGGTTGGAGGACACAGTTTTCTAGAATTTAGGAGTTCGCTAGAGCAAGTCAATGCCTATCAAGCATACAGGCAAGGCAATGTTTTCCCAAACTTCTATAATGAGAACACAAAGAACCATCCTTTTTTGTCCTACAAAAGCACCAACTTTCAGAGTCCTCACCATCAGATTCAACAACCATTCATACCACATCAACAGAAGCCCTATAATCCACCTGGTTTTCAAAACCAGAGACCTCCATTTCAACCTAACTTCAATCAACCTTACCAACATCAACATTAACCACCCCAAAATCAAAGCCAACCCAATGACTCTAGCCTGAGCAAAATTGAATCCATGCTTCTCCAAGTTGTTCAAAAACAAGATTCAATGTTTGCTCAGCTTCAAAAGAGTGATCAAGCTCAAAACGCTGCCATCAAGATGCTTGAAACTCAAATGGCCCAATTGGCTGCCTCTAATACCCAAAGGAAACAAGGCCAACTCCCACCTCATGGTGAGCAACCGAGGGACACCGCTAATGCGATCACCCTTAGGAGTGGTACCACTTATAAGGAACCTCAGCAACCCAAAGAAACAATAGTTGAGCCAACACCAGTAGAAAGCCAAAAAGATTCCCAACCATCCACCGCTAAGGAAGCGGAAAAGAAAGAAAAGAAGGATGAGCCTGTGAAGGAACCCATCAAAATCCAAGTTCCATTTCCCCAACGTTTGAGGAGAAATCATAAGGAAACCCAGTTTAGCAAATTCATGGAAGTAGTCAAAAACCTCCAAGTAACGGTTCCCTTCACTGAATTAATCACTCAAATCCCTTCTTACACAAAATTCATGAAGGATATCTTAACTAAGAAGAGGACTTTAGATGATGTTGAAATCATAGCATTCACAGCTGAGTGCAATGCTTTATTGCAAAATAAGTATCCTCCTAAGTTAAAGGATCCAGGTAGTTTCTCTATACCTTGCACTATAGACACCTACACAATCGATAAAGCTCTATGCGATCTAGGTGCCAGTGTAAGCGTCATGCCCTATTCCATTTGTGAAAAGTTGAATATGGGAATTCTCAAATGCACCAGTATCACTCTGCAAATGGCAGACCGTTCTTTAAAACAACCTATGGGAGTTTTAGAAGATGTGCCTATCCAAGTAGGGAGGTTTTTCATTCCCGTCGATTTCATTGTGCTAGATATGGCTGAAGATTCTCAAATCCCTATTATTTTAGGAAGGCCATTTTTACACACTGCCGCAGCAGTAATCGATGTCAAGAATGGAAAACTAACACTAGAAGTAGGTAATGATAAAGTAACCTATAATTTAAATAGTGCAATGAAAAGCCCCATGCTAGAGGAGTCTTGTTGTTTCATTGATATTGTCGACTCCATTGTTGATGAATCTTTGTATCCATCAATAATCGAGGATCCTTTAGAAGCAATCTTGTTGTTGGAGGATATCTCTGAGAATGACAATTTCGAGATCAGTGAGCTGGAAAAAGATCTGACCGGAAAAGAATTACCGTTTGAAGAACTAAAAGAGTTCATAAGCTTAATTGATACTCCTGCCAAGGCAGAAGTACAAAAACCTGAACTAAAACCTCTTCCCTCGAATCTAAAATATGCTTTTTTAGATGAATCTGAGTATTGCCCAGTCATAGTGAGTGCTCTCCTAGATGAAAATCAGTTAACCTCACTATTGACTGTCTTGAAAAAGCATAGAAAGGCAATAGGTTACAAACTAGAAGATTTAACAGGCATAAGCCCAGACTTCTGCATGCATAGAATCAATCTAGAAGAAGGCCAAAAGCCCTGTGTTCAAGGTCAACGCCGTCTTAATCCCAACATGCAGGAAGTAGTTAAAACTGACGTTATGAAATTGCTAGATGCTGGCACAATCTATGCAATCTCTGACTCTAAATGGGTTAGCCCTGTTCAAGTTGTTCCCAAGAAAGGAGGAACAACAGTAGTCAAAAATGAGAAGAATGAGCTCATCCCCACAAGGATTGTGACAGGATGGCGTATGTTCATTGACTACAGAAAGCTGAATCAATCAACTAGGAAAGATCACTATCCTCTACCCTTCATTGACCAAATGCTAGAGAGGTTAGCTTGTCACAAATATTTCTGTTATCTAGATGGTTACTCAGGATTTTTCCAAATCCCTATCCACCCTGAGGACCAAGAGAAAACCACCTTCACCTGTCCCTATGGTACTTTCGCTAATCGCATAATGCCATTTGGCTTGTGTAATGCACCTGACACTTTCTAGCGTTGCATGACCAGTATCTTCTCAGATTTTGTTGAATCTATCATGGAAGTATTTATGGACCACTTTAGCGTCTATGGCATTTCCTTCGATAATTGTTTGACAAATCTATCCAGAGTTCTAAAATGTTGTGAAGAAGTCGACCTTGTTCTCAACTGGGAAAAGTGTCACTTCATGGTGAACGAAGGTGTAGTTTTAGGTCACATCGTTTCAGAAAGAGGTATAGAAGTGGATCGAGCTAAGATCCAAGTTATTGAACAGTTTCCACCCCCTGCTAATGTAAAAGGAATCAGGAGTTTCCTTGGCCACGCCGGTTTCTACCGACGATTTATAAAAGACTTTTCAAAGATAGCCAAGCCTCTGACTGAGCTCTTTTTCAAGGATGCACCTTTAAATTTCACAAAGGAATGCCTTGAGGCATTCAACAAAATCAAACGTGCTTTGATCACCGCACCTATAATCCATTCGCCTGATTGGAATCTGCCCTTCGAACTGATGTGCGATGCGAGTGATTATGCCGTAGGAGTTGTTTTAGGGCAAAGAAAGTAAATGTTTTCTCATGCGATTTACTATGCTAGTAAAACCCTAGATCCTGCCCAAATCAACTATGCCACCACTGAGAAAGAACTTCTCGCCATTGTCCATGCCTTAGACAAATTTCGCTCATACCTAATAGGATCAAAAGTTATTGTCTACACTGATCATGCTGCCTTGAAATATCTGCTTTCAAAGAAAGAGGCAAAACCTAGACTTATCCGATGGATCTTACGCCTTCAAGAGTTTGATTTAGAGATCCGGGATAAGAAAGGAGCAGAGAATGTAGTCGCTGACCACCTCTCAACGATAAGAGTAACTGAAATAGGATTACCAACGCCAATTAATGATTCGTTCGCTAATGATTCATTAATGGCAATTACGGACTCTTCTCCTTGGTATGCTGATATTGCCAACTTCCTTGTCAGTCACCAGCTACCCTCCGACCTTTCTTATAACCAAAGAAAGAGATTTTTGCATTATGCGAAATTCTTTGTTTGGGATGACCCCTAACTTTTCAACCAGTGCTCAAATGGTCTGTATCGACGTTGTATCCCCCAGTGGGAAGTAAAAGAAGTTTTAGAAGGATGCCACTCATCTGCTTATGGTGGTCATCATGGTCCGTCCAAGACCGTAGCCAAAGTCTTACAATCCGGGTTTTTCTGGCCCTCGATGTTTAAAGATTCAAGAGACTTTGTTATGGCTTGTGATTCTTGTCGACGAATGGGTCAAATATCCAAAAGACATGAAATGCCTCAACACAGCATATTAGAAGTCGAGATATT
>JAIUZE010067143.1:0-55273 GCA_022085475.1 Heliosperma pusillum
GCATGCATTTAGGAGAATGGAAGGAACGGAACAGAAGGTCTTGCATGGGGAAGCGTGAAACCGCTCTCAATCAAGTCCGAAGTCATGGTCAACACTGCACGATACGCCAGAAGACCTCGATCGACTATGTATTTGATCGATCGAGGAGAGTTGGAGTGAAGAGTTGCTCGATCGAGCTGTCCTGTGCTCGATCGAGTGGTAGCCGTTGACAAGCTGGTCGATCGAGTAGAATAAGTACTCGATCGGCTGATTTCCTCAAATAAAGACCTCGATCGAAGGGTATTTTCCCTCGATCAAGTGGATCCTATCACGGGCCTTAAGTCCACAGTCTAATTAGGGTTTAGAGTCGTTTTATGCATTATATAAGACTCTTATTTTTGTCATTAGGTTATCATGGGATGATCACCGATCATCACCACTTAACATTAAACATTAGTTTCTGAACTTTTTAATCTTTAGTTTACATTCGGGTTTATCGACGTGGATTTATTCTTTACGCCGGATAGCTAAGATTGTAAACTTCTTTTCTCTCTTTTATTCTTAACCCTTGTTTTAGTCTTAATTATTGTTTACTCCTTTTAACTGCTGCGTTATTATTGTTTATGCTTGTTAATTACGATTTTATTATGTCTATCGTCATATGTTCAATCGTCTTTATTAGCATCGTTAATAGCATGAGTAGCTAATTCTCTTGTATGTTAGGATGAGGGAAACTGTAGTAGAGGCATGTTAGGATAGATTATTTTAGTTAGTCTTGAATATGAGAATCAGTCTAAGCAATTTAATTGAGGTTAGTCGAATGAGTGCACGCAGGAGACTAGCTAGGTAGTTAACCCCGACCTGGATCGAGAGATTGGAAGGGAAGGCTTGCTTAGAATTGATAGGTGACTCCTAAGAGGACGAGAGTTAATTAGGAAAATCCCTAGGGTGGTTTGAGACCGAGAGAAGAAAACCGTTGCCCTTCTCATTGATAGATTGACTAACTTAGTTGACCCGTAGATGCCGATATTGCAGTAGACCGAATCCTAGCATATTCTTCTTTTATCTGATTTATTTCATATTAATTTCTACCTTTATTTCTCTTCCTTTAATCTTATTTAGTTTAGTTAAAACCTTTTCAAAACCCCCTAGGTTCTTACTGGCAGATTTAGATTACAGTTAGTTAGTTTCCTCCCTGTGGAGATCGACCCTACTTCCGCTATCTTCTTGGTTAGTAGATTTAGGCTTTTATTTTTGGTGTATAACGACACGCATCAAGTTTTGGCGCCGTTGCCGGGGAGGCAATTTAATTTTCTGTTATTTATTTCTGTCTCGTCTTAAGGAATTTCTAATTCCTTAAGACTGTTCTTATCTTTTTCCCTACAGTTGTGTATGCGCAGGTCCTAAAGGCTCGAATTAGTGGAAGCTGATCCGGAGCCCGAAAGAACCTTCTTACGCAGAAAGAGAGGGTTAGATAAGACTGTTCAGGAGGAAGACTTGAGTACTTCTGAATCCGTCTTCGACAGTTTTATTTTCGAGGAAGATTCGACTGTTGAGACTGCCATACCAGCAAAGATGCCTAACATTGCTAGTAACTCTTAGCCCACCACTGCATGTATACCCCAAGGATTCAAACTTTCAACGGACGAAGATGGAACTTCTTTCGATATTCGTCCGTCTTATATCAAGCTTGTCCAGCAGGACAAGTATAGGGGTGTGGCTGGGGAAGATCCGAGGAAGCATATGGAGACCTTTGCTGATTATTGTTCTTCTATTCCGGTTTCTAAAGGGGTGACAGCAGACAAGATCAAGGAGTTCTTGTTCCCTTTTTCCCTTACCGACAATGCCAAAGACTAGTTGAAGAACCTGAATAGAGAGGAACTGGGTATTACCGATTAGACCACACTCGCACTGGCTTTCTACAAGAAGTATTTTCCACCACATAGGACGAATGCTTTGAGGGGTCAGATTACAAATTTCAAGCAAACGACTCATGAAAATCTCTATGAGTCCTGCGATCGATTTAAGACGCTAGTGAGGTATGTTCCTCACCATGGGTTCAAAGAGTGGTTTCTATGTAACCAGTTCTACAACGGGTTATACGATGATCACCGAGCTGTCTTAGATGCCGCGTCAAACGGGAGGTTCCAGAAAGAAAAAATAGATGATGATAAGGGTTGGAAACTGATTGAGGAGATGGCAACCCATTGTGCTGAATATGGTAATCCGCGAAGTGGTACACGGACGATAGCTAGTGTTGATTCTGAAGGTCTGGATGCTAAATTTGATAAACTGAATGCCAGACTTGACAAATGGGAGAAGCAAGTTGTAGATAACCAGCAGACGGTTCATTTGCTGCAGCGGGATGAAGTGATTGCTTGTGAAAGGTGTGGCGAAACTGGTCACACGGCTGTAGATTGTTTTGCAGAAAAGGAGCAAGTTTGTTCCTTTCAACAATACCGTCAAGGGGGTGGGTACTACAATCAAGGGAATATCCATCCCAATTTGAGATGGACAAGCCAGAATGTCCTAAATCCTACTCCTCCACCACAGCAGCCGACGTATCAACCGCCGCACAAGCAAGGATTCCAAAAAATCCAGTCTTCACAGCAAGCTAGTTCCTCATCTGGAGGAATTTCAGAAGTCGGAGAGCTAAAGTCTATGATCCAAGCTTTAGCTATCCAATTGAGCAAATCTGATCAAGCAACGAATGCTACTATTAAGCTTTTGGAGTCGCAGATTGCTCAATTGGCGGGAGCTAGATCGACTAGGCAACCTGGCCAGTTACCGTCTCAGACCGATAAGAACAAGGAGACACTGAACATGATTACTCTGAGAAGCGGTCTCGCTTATGACAGTCCTGCTGGTACCGTTGCTGATATCTCTGGTGCGCATCCCAAAGTTTCGAAGGCTGATAATGATGTTGTAATCGATCGAGGAGTTTGCTCTAGTTGATCGAATGAATTGAAGGAAAAAGTACTCGACCGAGAGGTTATTGTTGGTCGATCGAGTGAATCAGATAGCCAGTTGGTCGATCGAGAGAATTCAGTTGCTCGATCGAGTATTGTGACTGATGATGCTGCTCGATCGAGCAGTTTGAATTCTAATAATGATCGATCGAGTGACATTGATACTCGATCGATAGGTCCTAATGAGCGAGAAGCTCGATCGAAGGGGTTAAGCAAGCGGATGATCAACAACGCAATTGTCAAGGATATGCAACGTGGATCACCTGACATTCCAGTTCCGTTTCCTGGTCGGTTGAAGAAGGCTAAGTACGAGAAGGAATTTGTTCGGTTCGCTGACATTGTACGCGATCTCAAAGTGAATATTCCTTTTGCAGACCTCCTATTAAAGGTACCCTCTTACTTGAAATTTATGCGTGAAATTCTTTTACGTAAGAGGTCAGTTGATACTGTAGAGACTGTAGCTTTGACTGAGGAATGCTCCGCGTTCCTCCAGAACAAGAGCCCACCTAAACTATCCGACCCAGGTAGCTTTTCCATACCGTGTCATATAGGTACCTATCTTATAGATAACACGTTATGTGACCTAGGAGCTAGTGTTAGTGTCTTACCTTTGTCTTTAGCCAAACGGTTGGGCTTTACCAAGCTTCAGTGTACCAACATGACAGTACAAATGGCAGATAGGACCTTGTCTCGACCCTTAGGAGTCATAGAGGATGTTCCTGTGCAAATAAGAAGATTCTTTATACCGGTCAATTTCATAGTATTGGACATACCTGAGGATTCTCACACTCCCATCATTTTGGGAAGACCGTTCTTGGATACTGTGCAAGCGGTTATTGATGTCGGGTTACGGACACTGACTTTTCAAATAGGTGGGGAGAACCTAGTTTTCACTCAGTCTCATGCTAGTAAAGGTCCTATGCTTGTTTCACAATGTCACGCACTTCCCTAAGCTGATATTACACCTGATTTGTTTACACATGACAAAGCTTCGGTTCCTATCGAGCCTATAGCTCATGTCTGTGATATTCTCATTGCTACCGTAACAACTCCGCCCCAGCTTGGGAGCGAATTGGAGGAACGTGCTGTTATGTGTTGTCTTACAGATAAGGGATCGGCAGCATTGGAGCTGAAGAAGGGAGAGCCAGGTCCGCATGATGGCATCAAGAAGAAGTCCAAGAAGGACAAAGGAGTTCGCACATACTCAAGTGATTCAGAAGTGGAGCTAGACTCCAAGAAATTATCATATGTGTGGAGAAAGAAGTCGGAAATTACCGCAGCTGAGGGTAATTCCGCAAGTCAAAGGCCCAAGGGTGGCCTTCTCACAAAACTATTTGGGTATTAGCCGGGTTTGCAACCCCGTGCAAATTGTAACAAACAATTTATTGCATTTTCGTTAGACAATTAGACAATTATACTATTACGTGATAATCCGTAGTTTAGATAGACAATTTCTTTTTCCTGTTAGACAATTTTTTTGGTATTTTTCTGGGTATCGGTTGGCATCGTTTTTGCAGGAGAAAGAAGCGGAAAACAATTGCTCAAAGTCGAAGGCTGTGCTATCAAGAGAGTACTCGATCGAGTAAAGACGAACTACTCGATCGAGCGATCCGGCCTGAAAAAGTACTCGATCGAGTAGCATTTCTACTCGATCGACCCCCAGTTTGATGCTGGGTTGGGGAAGATTTGTTTTGTGAGTTTTTATGTTCCTTTTGTTTTTTTTTTCATTCTTTGCATATATTTCATTCCTTAGGAACATGAATTAGGTTGTTTTTTTCCTTTCCCTTATATGTTGTTGTGCTATAGCCAATGAGGACATTGTCTGTTTTGGTTTGGGGAGGTGTTTTACATCCTTTTGCGTCTGCATTTGCATTTGTATTGCATTCACGTTTACAATTCATGTTAATTAGAAAAAATTTGAAAAAATCAAAAATATCACGTTTATTTTTGCATATAGTCGAGTCGGATTGGAGTCTTGTTCATGATGAAATCGCACTACAAGTCTATTTTATGCTATTCCTTGCACCTTTCTTGACTTACTTAGTAAAATCGAAGTAGTGAACTATCGAATTTTGTCTTGGAATTTAAATTTGATTATTAGACTTGACTCAACATTTTGGCAAACTACTTATAAATTCTGAGTTTTAGAGCCTATAACTGGTGACATTTATGACCAGTTCATCTAGGAATGAGAGTAGTTACTCCCCACACCTCGTGTCATTTGCTTGTATATGAACTTTGATTTCTTATTGCCTGCACGCAATGGGTTTGTGGTCGGTATTACGTGTTTTGAGAATATTTGCATCTCTCTTTTCCTCATTTTACCCCATTAACTCCACATAAAGCCATATCTGCATGTTGCCCTTAACTACTTCCTAAACTGAGCCTACCTTTGCCGAGCTAGTTTAGTAGTGGAGGTATATTTTACCGTTGTGTCAGTTTTTGGCTCGTTTTCATTGATTGGAGTGGGTTTTTTGTGAGAAAAAGAAGAGAAGTGTTTAATAGTGCCTCGATCGAGTAGTTTTCAGCTCGATCAAGCAGATATTGTTATTTGTTGCCTCGATCGAGTGACTTATTCCACTCGATCAAGTGGTTTTCCTCAATCAGCCAAGAGAAAGAAAAAAAGAAAAAAGAAAAGAAAAGAAAGAAAAATGAAAAAATATGATGAGAAAAATATTTGGCTGAAGTTTTTGTTGTTTACACCTCCTGTGCTTATTATTATTTGTCGAGGTGTTCTATGGGATTTGTGTTGTTTATGCCTAGATTTGTTAAGGCATCGAGCTTAATTTTTGATAGTTGGAAGAGTGGAACGAGTTCTATTGCGGTCTTGTTAGAAACTAGCTTGGCTATTTACCCTCACATTTCCATTAATTGTTTTGCCCCTTCTTACCAATTAGCCTAACATATCCATATTTTTTGCAAATGTTCGGCACGTGATAGTCCTTGAACGGTGGTAATGCGTGTGTACGGTGCTTAAATCATCTTTCATGTTAGTTAGCAATGCATGTTGTGTCGGTCGTAGTCTAGGTGAGTGACTATATTTTCTTCTCTCTTTCCTATACATATTTACTTACCATTTGTTTGTTGAGAGAAGAGTGACCCGTGAGAGTCCGAATTTGGTTGAGTCTTGCAAGGTCGAAAGTCTAATTTATTTCCAAGATTGTATAAATTCGTTCACTTTCGTATTAAGCTTTGTAGCGATTGAATGAGTGCATTAAACTGTTTAGCATTGACTTGTAGCTAGCTCTGAGACTTACTCCATTCCCCTAGGTTCATTTAGTTCCATATAGCTGCATTTAGTTTGCTTGAGGACAAGAAAAGGTTTGGTTTGGGGAAGTTTGATGCGTGTATTTTATATAGACTTTCTAGTCCATTTATACACGCATTTCTGTGTCATTTAGGTGATATTATGTCACTATATGCCCCTATTTGGCTACTTTGTACTTTCATTACTATTTTGTAGGTACAAGCTGCGTAGTAGCGGAAACCGAGCCAAAACAGTCCACTTTGCATGCATTTAGGAGAATGGAAGGAACGGAACAGGAGCTCTTGCATGGGAAAGCGTGAGACCGCTCGCAATCAAGCCCAAAGCCATGTCCAACACTGCATGATAGGCCAGAAGACCTTGATCGACTATATTTGATCGATCGAGGAGAGTTGAAGTGAAGAGTTGCTCGATCGAGCTGTCATGTGCTCGATCGAGTGGTAGCCGTTGAAGAGTTGCTCGATCGAGTAAAATTGCTACTCGATCGACCGATTTCCTAGAATAAAAGCCTCGATCGAAGGGTATTTTCCCTCGATCGAGTGGATCCTATCACGGGCCTTAAGTCCGTAGACTAATTAGGGTTTAGAGTCGTGTTATGCATTATTTAAGACTCTTATTTGTCGTCATTAGGAGGGAGGGAGAATTATTAGCATTTACTTAGCACTAAACATTAGTTTCTGAACTTTTTAATCTTTAGTTTACATTCGGGTTTATCGACGTGGATTTATTCTTTACGCCGGATTGCTAAGATTGTAAACTTTCTTTTCTCTCTTTTATTCTTAACCTTTGTTTTAATTACTGTTTACTCTTCTTAATTACTGCGTTGTTATTGTTCATGCTTGTTAATTACGATTTTATTATGTCTAATGTCATATGTTCAATCGTCTTTATTAGCATCGTTAATAGCATGAGTAGCTAATTCCCTTGTATGTTAGGATGAGGAAAACTGTAGTAGAGGCATGATAGGATAAGATTATTTTAGTTAGTCTTGAATATGAGAATCGATCTAAGCAATTTAATTGAGGTTAGTCGAATGAGTGCACGCAGGAGACTAGCTAGGTAGTTAACCCCGACCTGGATCGAGAGATTGGAAGGGAAAGGCTTGCTTAGAATTGATAGGTGACTCCTAAGAGGACGAGAGTTAATTAGGAAAATCCCTAGGGTGGTTTGAGACCGAGAGGAGAAAACCGTTGCCCTTCTCATTGATAGATTGACTAACTTAGTTGACCCGTAGATGCCGATATTGCAGTAGACCGAATCCTAGCATATTCTTCTTTTATCTGATTTATTTCATATTAATTTCTACCTTTATTTCTCTTCCTTTAATCTTATTTAGTTTAGTTAAAACCTTTTCAAAACCCCCTAGGTTCTTACTGGCAGATTTAGATTACAGTTAGTTAGTTTCCTCCCTGTGGAGATCGACCCTACTTCCGCTATCTTCTTGGTTAGTAGATTTAGGCTTTTATTTTTGGTGTATAACGACACGCATCAACATTTTTGTATACAATAATGCAACATACAACATAATAGCAAATCCTTAACACATCCCCGTAGTGACTTACTTGAAGTTACAAGGGCAATAGTATGATTACAAGACGTCTCCCAAATATTTGCGGTAACACCAAACAACTCCTACCTGGGTTCATTTTAATTAGACACCCCTACGTAATGTTCATTAGTTCATTGGTTTTAGGTTTCAAAATCGTCACTCTGATACCAATTTGTAACACCCCCTGTACCAAAGTGCCTTACCAAGGCCTACCTTAGCAAACGGGAGTGCTATCATTTCGGTTTTCCAAGGTAGTACATATCAAAAGTGGCCATAATGAAAACAATATTTAAATAAATACAAAGTTGAACGTGATTACAATTGAGATCTCAAAATCCAAAGTATTACAATGTTCAAAACCCAAAATAGCAAACACTAAATAATGTCTTGACATCTAGGACACAGCGGAAGCTAAATGACTCGTCGCCCAGCGGCAATCTCATTCGACCCCAAGGCTCCTGCTCACCATTCCCCAATGGATCACAATAGATCTGAAAAAAATTACGCGGTCAGTACAATTATAAAATTATCAACATCAATACAAGTAGCATCACAATCACATCAGTAGATCATCATTATCATCTCCAAACTACGGTAAACAATGTGGCTATCATCGCAACGAATAGCCGGGTTCCTACCGCAACAGGATACCCACTCGTGTCGATGGTAGACCGCAAAACTGGACATCCAACTCTCCGCTCATCGCAACGAGCGTATCCCGGATTATTAATTTGCACATAGCCCTTGTGACGGGAGTCATAAGAGGCGAAACCTGGAGGTAAAACCATCTCCCGAATATGGTTCACAATCTCAATCATAAACATCATAATCAATATCATACTCATGCTCCATCAACCAACCAACCAAGGTTTCAAGTAGAGGTGGCAATCGGGTCAATCGGGTCGGTTACGGGTCGGGTTCAGGCAGTTCGGGTCATGTCGGGCTCGGGTTTGGTCGGGTCAAGTTGCTTATTCAGGTCGAGTCGAGTTCGGGTTGGGTCGCTTACGGGTCAGGTTAATCGGGTCAATAACTACAACATGTCGGTTCAGTTTCGGATCGGTTGACCAATGAGTCGGGATATATCAGGTCAATATGCTTGATCAGGTCGAGACCGGTTTGGTTTCGAGTTACTGATGGGTCGAGTATTTTATGTTGTCGTCTTAAATTTGAAAATTAATCGGGTAAATAGTCGGGTCGTTATGTTAAAAGATCACTTTTGAACTTATGAATTATAATATTGGATTAGAGGAACTCGATACAAAAGATATTTGTAAAATATAAGAGTATAACACTATAAAAGTTAATGATTGTATAATTTCATTGAACACTTATGTTGCTCGACCTCGGTTATAAGTATATGACGACATGAGTGCCTATCCAGTGTCGGATTCGCCTATATTATGGACAAAAAATAATGTTTTTGGTCTAAATTAATCAGTTGTTTATGTAGTTCATAGTTTTGAACATTTGACATATGAAGTATGGCAAGGTACTAAATGAATTACCTATGAAATAGATTTTATTAATTTATTATCTTGACGGTAATCCTACGTATTTAATTTTGAATAGACTCTATTAGAATGGTGTATTTGAGGTTTGTATTTTAAGATCATAATTAATAACCGTGGTCGGATTGTATGGTCATAACTCATAACTCTTTCTTCACTTTATTGTTTTCAATGGAGCCAAAACTAAACACACTTTTTCTCACAAAGCGTTAATTTAAAATTTTCTACATATATCACTTGCAATATAATTATTAATAAGTTTAACTAGGAATATAGCGTACTAAATTTACAACTGACTATTTATTTTAAGATTACATTTTTTTTTGAAAAATAAAATGAGCGATAATTTTTTATATCAAATTTATTAACAAAAAAAACAAACTATAAATGAATTTAGATTCTTAAAAAAGATTATTTGGCTATGAGTCGGGTCGAGTTTAATCGGGTTAAAACGGGTTACATGTCGGTTCAGTTCGGTTTGGGTCAGGTCGGGTTTGTGGGTGAATCGGGTTTCGGGTCGGGTCGGGTCGAGTCACAAGTCGGTTCGGGTCATATCATTTCAGGTTCTATCGGTTTATCGGTTAACCTTCGGGTCGGTTCAGGTCGGTTTCAGTTCAGCAAATTTACGGATTCTATCAGGTCGGTTTTCGGATAAGTCAGGTCGGTTCTTCGGGTCGGGTCACCTTTTGCCCGCTCTAGTTTCAAGAATTCCCTCTCCTTTTCTCTATTTTTCATGAAACTCCACTTTTAAACCCTTTTCTTTTCCTTTTATTTTGATTCCATAGCACAAACTAGATCTCGTCATGTTTCTTCCAAGACAGCAATGGCTTCGGGTGTAACTAAGGATGCTACTATTGGTGCACTCGTGGAAAATGGTTGCGATTTGGGAAGAATGTTTTACCAGACAGTGCAAAACCCTAACACGGTAAATGCTCTTATCGAGTCCGCCATTAAAGCTTCTGGTAAAGCCTACTTCTCTTATTAAGAATTATGCTGGTAATCCTTCTTCTCCTCGTTTTGCTAATGTCGACTTTAATACTGCTTTTCCTGGCAATCAACCGGATTTTGTTGCTCCCATTGTCGAACCTAGTGTGCATTCTTCTCAGGTTGTTAATAGTATCGTCAATTCTGATACTGTTGCAGACAAATCTAATCATACTGTTACAAATGTTCCCAATACTGTTACTGTTACTAATATAATTGATAATGTAGAAATTATTACAGATTCATCTGTGAATAATGTTCATAATACTATTAGTACAGAAAGAAAACAAGTTTTTTTCCCTAATACTTGGAAAATGCTGTCAAATATCCTCAAAATTTGGGGATGAATTTTTTTTTGTGAAAATAGTGCCCTGTCAAACGAAGTTGAGATCTCTGAAACTAATTATGCTGATGAACTTAAGCTTTGGAGTAATACATGAATGGGCAATGTTCTTGGGTGTCGTCCCACTCTTAAGGTTGTGCAGGAATTTGTTAATAAGAATTGGGTTACTATTGGTTCTCCTGTTGTTCAATACTTCAAGAAAGGTTGGTTTACTTTTAGGTTTAAGAATGAAACTGAAATGAATAATGTCCTAAGGTAAGGGCCATGGAAGGTGGGCTTAAATTCACTTATTCTCAAGCAATAGAGTCCTTCTTTTTCCATGGAAATGGAAAATGTTGCCAAGGTTCCAATCTGGATACTATTTCCAGGTTTAGATCCTTAAATGTGGTCTGGTGTAGTCTTAAGTAAGATGGCTAGCAAAGTAGGTAGACCACTTTTTGCTGACCTTGCTACCACTAATAAATCCAAGCTTTATTTTGCTAGGGTTCTAGTTGAAGATGATGTCTCTAAGGAGCTCAATTCCCATGTGATTCTTAACACACCCCACATAGGTCAAGTCTCTTAAAAGGTGATCTATGAATGGCTCTCTTATTTGTGTAAGACTTGTGGTAAACTGGGCCATGCTTCTCTAAATTGTAGGAGAAATAAGGTGGCTAAGGAGTCTGTCAGTTCTTTTCATATCTTTTCTTTTAAGGTCTCTGAAAAGGTTCGTACTTCTACTGCTCCTACCCCTGACCCAAAGCTTGGTTCTAATATTGTCCAGCATAGTCTGCATTTGGATGGTAACACTGTTTCAAAGCAAAATGCAGATCTTGGGTTCTCTTCCCCTAATCCTTATCAGATCTTGTCTGCTAATCTGGGTTCTGAAGAAGGGTTAGTTTAGGCTGAACTAGGTGGTACCTCAGTGCTTCCGGAGGTGGTTGGTGTAGTAGTTGGAGGTAATGTAGACTCAGAATGCACACTTGTGCTAGGTCAGAGATCCATCCCAGAGATCCATCCCTTCCACTTCTCAACCTTCTCATATTGCTGCTGAAAAGCACTCAGTATGTTCAGCAAAGTCTAAAACTCCTAAAAGTTGGAAGGAAAGTCTATTGTCAACTCTATTGAGTTCTCTTTAGCATGTTCTGTTACTAAAGTTAATGTGGAAAAGGTGATTTCTGCTTTTGCTGAACTAGGTGGTACCTCAGTGTCCTTTCGGGATGTAAAGTCCTCTGATGTTAGGAATGTAGGCTCTCCATGCCATAGGCTAGGCCAGATATCCTCTACTTCAGATGGTTCTTCTTCTACTAAAATGGGCTCTGTAATGCATTGAGGATGTTCAGTAAATTTGGGTGAAAATTTGGTCCATGTCCCCCCTGATCTCATTTCTTCAAGATTGTTGCTTCTTGGAATATTAGGGGTCTCAATTGTCCCATCAAACAGAAGGAAGTGAGAAGTTTTCTTATGGTTAAACATATTGATATTTTGGGTATTTTGGCAACAAGGGTGAAGTCTGACAAAGCCCCTCCAATTATTCATAAAGTTTTCAATAACTAGAACATTATTTGCAATTATAATTAGCACTATAATGGCCGTATTTGGTTTTTTATTAAGCCTTCATCTATTTCAATTCTTCATCAGCACCTCTCTAATCAGATGATCAGCTGCAAGGTCCATCATTTTTGTTCTAATATGGACTTTACTGTCAGTATGATCTATGGATTAAATGATGCTGAAGAGAGACTCACTCTTTGGAATGATCTCAGATCTCAGGTTTCTTCTACTCCTTGGATTGTATTAGGATATTTTAACATTGTCGAGTGTCCCGAGGAAAAGAAGAGTCTTAATCCTCATGATCTCCAGGATATGATGACTTTTATTCTTGTCTTAATGATTGCCGTCTTGATAATATGGTGAGTACTGGATGTGCTTTGACTTAGACAAATAAACAAGATGCTTTCACAAGGGTTTGGTCCAAGCTGGACAGAGTTCTCATCAATCCTCAGTGGTTGTTTGTTTTTCCTACTTCCTATGCTTATTACATGGAAATGGGGTTGTCTGATCATTCTTCAGTGTTAGCTTCAGTTTCTAAGGAGCCCAAGATGCCTAAAAGGTTCAGTTTTCTTAATAGATGGATCTCTCATCCTGATTATGAGGGAACTGTCAAAGCTGCTTGGTTATCTTCTAAAGCTGGTAGTCCTTCTTTTTGTTTCTTTGAGAAACTTAAAAATGTCAACTATGATCTTACTAGCTTGCATAGACAGAATTTCAGTAATATTCAGCATGGAGTAAAGGTGAAAAAACTAGTCTAACTTCTTGTCAAACTCAAATTTTATCTGATCATTTCTCTGCCACACTTATTCAAGAGGAGAGAGCTAGAATAGCTGAGTATACCAAATTAAAGCAGACTGAGTTGATTAGCCTCTCCCAGAGAGCTAAGATTACTCACATTGAAATGAATGATACTAGTTCCAAATATTTCTTTGCTAAAATAAATGTCAGAAAGCACCAGCAGCTTATAGGAGCTATCAAGGATAAGGATGGAGTTCTGCAAGAAGGGGTTCAAAATGTAAGTTTGGCCTTTCAGGATTATTACTCTAATCTCCTGGGTGCGAATTCACCTGTTTCTAATTTGGATAAGCAGTTCTTGGGTCAAGGTGATTTGATCTCTATGGATCAATCCCTTCTATCAAGCCCATCTCACTCTTGGAGATTAAGGAAGTTGTCTTTAGCATTGATTCTGCTAGTAGCCCGGGTATTAATGGGTTTTCATCTGGGTTTTTCAAATCTGCCTGGAAAATTGTTGGGCCTGATTTTAGTTCAGCTGTATTGAGCTACTTCAAATCTGGTCACATGTCAAAGCAAACTAACTTTACCCTGATTTCCTTAATTCCTAAGAAGGAAATTGTTGCTTCTGTTATGGATTACATACCTATTTCATGTTGCTCAGTATTTTATAAAGCAATTAGTAAGATTCTTGTTGCTAGGCTTCAAAGTGTGCTTCATACTGTAATTGGTGAAGAGCAAGCTGCTTTCATTAAAGGCAAGAACAGTTTTGAGAATATTATGCTATCTCAATCACTTGTTAAGGGGTATGCCATGTAGAACATTTCTCCAAGATGCCTTATTAAAGTGGACATTGGGAAGGCTTTTGGCACTCTCCAATGGGATTTCATGGCCAATATGCTTGAAGGTTTTGGATTTACCTCTTTGTTTATTAAGTGGATCATGGGGTGTATTACCAATACTTGGTATTCTTTTAAAATCAATGGTGGAGTTTCTGGGTTTTATCAAGGCAAATCAGGCATTAGACAAGGAGACCCTCTGTCTCCTTATCTCTTTGTGCTGAGTATGGAGGTACTTTCAAGATACCTCAGGATCCTTTGTCAATCTCCTTTAATATCTTATCATCCTAAATGTAGCAAGATTAATATCACTCATTTAATTTTTGCGGATGACTTGATGATCTTTGTTAGAGGGGATGTTCCCTATGTTAGAGCTGTTAAGGGAGTGCTCACTGATTTTGCTGCTGTTTCGGGGTTGTATGCTAACATTGTTAAAACTAAAATCTATTTTAGTGGGGTGTCTTCTGTGGTTAAACACGAAATCTTTCTTGCCACATGTTTCTCTGAGGACTCTTTTCCTTTTGGGTATTCCTCTCCATGACTCTCGATTTACTATTTCTTTTTTTTATCCACTGATTACAAAGATTCAAAATGGTTGCTTGCACTGGTCTACTAAGCTACTCTCATATAGTGGTAGATTTCAACTGATAAACTCATTTATCTTTGGCCTTGGGAACTCTTGGAGTTCTGGTGTCCTCTTAACATATAAACAAGTTATGTAAAGATTTTTTTTTGGGGTGTGCTGAAGGAGGTAGGAGGATGGTCTTTATGAAATGAGAGAATATCTGCTCTCCCTGGGATAGTGGAGGCTTTAACATAAAGGATTCCAGTGCTTGGAATATCTCATTGCTTATTAAATGGTTATGAAATTTATCAAGGCCTCCAACAGGCTTATGGGCAAGGTGGCACTCTGTCTATACTTTTAAAGTGCAGGATGTCTGGTCTGTTGCAGTTAAATATCATATTTATGCTAGTTTAAAGGGTATTCTCAAAGCCATAGATTTTTTCCGTGCTAAAACAAGTGGGGTTCAGCAGGCCAGCTGATTTCTTAGTGATTGGGTTAATGGGATTAATCTCAAACCAGGGATAATCTACAAATTTCTAAGGGATACTAGAGATGTTGGTGACAGGGTTAATGGACTGTCTTGCTCACGTATTTGTCCAATTCATTGCATTCTTTGTTCCATGGCCACTCAGCATTGCCTTGCTACTATGGATAATATTCAAAAGAGAGGTTTTCAGCTTGCGAATAGGTGCACCTTATGTGAGCTAAATGAGTAAAATCACTACCATTTGTTCTTCTCTTACCCTTTGTCCTCATCTGTTTGGGCAGGTATACTTCATTGGATGCAGATTGGCATGTCTTGGGGTTCTATGATCCAGGAGCTGATTGTAAAGCTTGTTTTTCAGAAGAAATATGCTTGGAAAAGAGCATGGTTCAGCATCTCTCTCGCTGCAGTTGTCCGCCAGTTATGGTTTGAACGGAATCTTAGAGTTTTCGGGGGGAAAGCAGAACCAGAGAGGAGATTCTACACAAGTCAAAGTTTCTCATAGCTGTCAGATTTCTTATGTACGCTCCCAAGTTTTATATAGCATCCATTCTCGCTTGTCTTAATGGCTAAATGTTAGGCTTGTAGTAGGGGAAAGTGTGGATTGTATCTTTTAGTGGATGAAACTTTGCAAATAATAGTTTCCTTTCAATTAAGAAATGAAATGATAATCTTTTGCAAAAAAAAAAAACATCAAATATATAAATGTACTGAGTAGAGAAACCCTATCTTAAAAGCAATCCGCAAGGTACAACAATCGCGAGGCTAGATTAATTTTCTACGAAGTCTCCTCCTAACAATCATACAAGTAATCTAAAATCAACAACTAGCCACAATGACTCTAATCCTAACCCTAATTAAGATTAGGTTTCTAACAACTCTACCCAAAATGACGCAACAATCTAATTAGGGATTAGAGACTTACGATAGATCGACGCACAAATAAATACAGACTAGAACAAGGACGGTATTCAAGCTTGGCAATGGGATTAAGATGGTTAAGAGTGATAAAGAAGTGTTTTAGGGTTAATAGAATATTTAGGAACTGACGAAATATATTTATAACCTCTTAATCATCTTAATCCAAAACCGCTCGAAAAACTCGTCAAACTGATGCACTCGGCCGAGTGCACAAGAACACTCGGTCGAGTAAAACCCATACTCAACCGAGTGGTACTTAGGCAGTAGCATGCTAAGTGACGCCCACCACCTACTCGGCCGATTGCACTCTACTCGACCGAGTACTAACTCGCACTCGGCCGAGTACTCTCTACTCGACCGTGTACTAAGCTAACAGTATACCGAGTATTACACCCTATAGTTTCATGAGGTCATTTAAATTCGTAGGTTGCCCTTGACACAAGCAAGAAGGTAAAGAAATATCTTGGTGCAGTTCTCTTAAACTATGACCATTAATCCATTTCTCATTCCACACTTCGAGGTTTTTCGGTTTACCCAAATGCCAAGACAAGTTTTTTTTCTTATAGGATTGTAACCCCAACCTATAATGCTGCCTCCCCATGACTTTCATTTCTTATTTTCTAATACAGTGGAAATTTTCGGAACTTTATTTAGCTCATATTTACTCCGATAACCCTGTTGTTGTTGTTTAGACTGTGAGGTATTGTAATAGTTTTCCATGCAGGTTTTGCAAGGAGCGCTTGGTTAAAGCCTCTGGTGGTCCGGATATCTAGACCTCCCATTGTCTTATGTAGGCTCAGTAAGTTCTTACTACACCAGTGAGTCCCTTTGCGTCATTTCGCTCCACCCCACCAAAATTATAGGATCAAAGAACTAATCTTTGAAGCTACATTTACCGTATACGAAATACTGATAGCGGATAAATAGATAATGATGAGAGAACCGAACGAACAAAATCAATCTTCCCGTTGCAGAAAGAAGTAAATTATTCCAAGATGAGAGTTTTTTCTTTGTTTATCCGATTATATTTGAAAAGAACTCGCTTATTTTTTGGGCTTGAACCTTGTAAATGCCAAGACGACAATCAGACGAAAATCCTAAGTAAATGTCAAGATCATTTTTGGTTTGAACCTTGTCTCCTTTAGCACTCTCTGAATCATATTAAGAAAGCAGTTAAGACAAGACATGAAAACATGAAATAAGTAAGTGTGATCATAAATCTGTCTATAAATGTGGCAAGCATTTACGATTGCAAATACAATAGAAAATGATCGTCTTTCAGTTGAAATAACCCAAATATATATGAAATAGATGTAGATAAATAAAAAAGACTAGAATAAAATATACAAAAATATGAAACTAGGTTAGGGGTATATAGCTAATACACTAGGTTACGTTGATTATTATTTACACCAAGTTAATAAGATTTTTATGTTAATTTGATTAAATTAAAGTAAATGGATTATAAATTAGATTCTAATTACATAAGTGAACCATGCGAAAAAAGAGAACGAGGGAAAGATGTCGTGTGAAGTGGTGATATAAATGATGGCGGGTTTTTATGTATCATATATGTGTTTTATGTCTATATGTCAAAAGGAGAGAGTTTGGGACATGAGATAGGACACAGAAATGGGATAATTGATCCTTATTCACGGGTAAGCTAGAAGCATGTGTGAGGTAAACGATGAGACGCGAATCACCTTTGCATGAAACCTTCAAAAGGATTTACTAACTCATTTATCTTCTCAATTTGCTATTCTTTAAAATCATATTTTGATAGTAGCATAATTATGAAATTAATTAAATGACCACTTCATAATCGAATGAAACTTCCAAATAAATAAATAAATTAGTTAATAATTTAAAACCTTAATACTATGGAAATCGCCCACGTACCCGAACGACAAAGTGTGGACATACAACGGTCTAAAAGCACACTTTGCTGGTGCGTAAATGCTTTTGGAGACCAAATCGCTCTAGATCAGTCGATTTAAACTTGATGAAGGTCTTGAAACAAGCAGTTTGTTGTGATTGAATGGATTCGCCACCAAGTAATTATGGGGTAATTGGAATCTATTGGAATCAACTTTATACCTCGGTCAAACGAAGCACAAAGCAGCGCTGACGTAGATTCTAAAGATAAAGACTTGTCCTCTTACCATCCTATGTCTAGAATGACTCTCGTTTGCCATGAATACAGACGTCCATTATCCAAAGTTCCTGAGTAAGGGATGAGAGTATGTATTAGAAAGCTCTTTAATCGAACACTTAATCCCGGCCGCTTAAAGCAACCTCTACTAGCAATCGTGGTTCTTAACTGCAAGAGTTGATACAACAGGTTAAATGCATGAATGCGTATCCATTAGGTTAACCTAACATCTGGTGTTTGACTAAGTCGGTTTGATTTATACAGGTAGCAAGAATTGATGTCGAAGTTGTGTTTTATGTTGATTAGCATATGAAACGGAAATTAAACATCCATATAAAAAATCAAACATATGAAGCTTGATATGATCCTCTTATTTGAAAAATGAAAAAGAAGAATGAAATGGAAAACGATTAAATAAAATACGAAAAGCATGAAAAGTATAAGAGTGTTCACTCATTAATCTGTCCACAATGAATTCGGGTTAAACTGCAATCGGAAAACGATATATAAACGAGTGATGAGAAGGGAGAGTGCAGGTGTCATGCATCCAATAGAGGCGCGAGCCACATCGCACACAGACCCTTGTCACATCTGAGAAGGGTGAAGAAGGCAACCCCTTGAGGCGCGAGCCTCATTGCGGCATATCAAAACCACGAACACAGAAGTATGTAAGTAATCGGAGGTGAATATTATGTAAAAGTCCAATTCTTTTAGTTACAGATATCAATTCTGCACATCTCTTTAAATGAATAACCAGCAAAAACATGTGAAATGTCAGCCATATCGACGGAAAATTTTTAAAAATAATTGTCGTCCTACAATTTCGAATAAATAAAAAATAAATATTATAGTTAATTCGTAAAAAAATCAAATCATATTAATCAATGAATAAAAAAACAAAAAACTTGTAAAGTGTAAACCATATCGTCGGAAAAAATTTCAATTCCGTCATCGCCCTACAATTTGGAAATAAACAAATTTTGCTCAACAACTACTCGCCATACGCCGGAATGTCGTATGGGTCAAGGTAGTTAAACAATACATCGGTCAGTTTACATGTACATAATCAACAACCAAGGAATCACAATATCATCATCACACATATCTGGTGCCATCAAGTAGCGCACCACGTTGCCATCAAAAGCACATCGTCCACCAATCGCGGTGTCATCAAGTAGCACAATGTCGTGTCCAAGGCACGGCGTAGAAAACATGGGCCATAACGCAACAGGTCACCCCCAGACACAGGTCATAACCACATGCACTGTCTCTTCAATGGTGGGATCACAAAGAGCTACCCACATAGTCTATGGAGTTGGTTCCCATAACGGCTCCATATAAACAACCACTCCAAACACCAAAAGTATCACTATCACAGTCACACATCCCACAATCCAATCAACATGCCACGACAATATCGTAATCCACATCAATCAATCACATACACATAAACCGAGTAGGATTAACCTACCTTAAAGCAAATCAACTCAATAATCAAGCACAAGCAAAGCTAGAAGTCTTCTTCTACAAAGTCGCCACCTACAATATCATAATAATAACAATTACTACTAGATTTACCAAGTTTTATGAAATAAAACTAATTATCATCATCTATGACTATTTCCCCCAAATTTATCATTAAAAAGGTCAATCAATTACAATCTACCTCTCAATAACTCAAATCTCATACTATCCACAAACTACGTACAATCTACAACACTTTTCCTCAATTTCTAGGTCAAACAATATCAATTCCATCATCAAATCTCATTTCCCCCAAATTCTATTCTATCATCATTAACCTAATCTCAAGATAATCATAATAATCCATTCTAAACAACATATAATAATCTAATAACACTAATATCATTCTAATTATCAATCTAATCACTAATTACCTACTAATTACTCAAGATTATACTTAAAATATGATTAAGATGAAATCACAAGATTGAGGATTATAGTTAATTATTAAAATTCAAATTAAAATAATCAATGCACAATAATTAAAAACTAAGAAAAAAAGTGTCAATATATCGTCGGAAAAATTTTCAATTTCGCCATCACCCTACAATTTTGAAATAAAATAAATAAATATAGTCAATTAATATAAAATTCAAATTAAAATAAACAATGCACAAGAATTAAAAACAGAGAAAAAAAAAATTATTATAGTCAATTTTTGTAAAAAAAAGGACATACATATATAACTATTTTAAAACTTTATATAAACAAGTACTTAGAAAACTAACATTAATTACTATAATTTAGTACAAGAACAAAACTAACCAATTAAAAAAGAACCTGAAATAGAAACATATGTACCCCATTCCCTTCCTTTTTCTAACAACCACCACTACCACCACAGTACCACACTACCATTGCCTTCCCCCCTCGCCCTCCCCCTACTCCGGTCGTTCGCCCTTCCCATTCCCATGCTTTGGTCATTCGCCCTTGCCCGCTCCGGCCGTTCGCCTTCCCCCTCCCCTTCGCCCTCCCCCTGCTCCGATTAGTCGATTGAACGGGCGTCGACGACACTCAACTGAACGTCCGTTCGCCTTCTCCCTCCACCTCCACCCATGAACTTTAACCAACACCTATAAACCTATTAAATTGTTAAAAAAAATTATTCATAATTGCAAAAAAGTAAAATTAGTTTATTAATTGGAGAATTATAATCCATTGTTGAAGTTTTAGATTGTATTAAATTTGATTTTAGATTAGATGTTTATAAACGAATTAATTGAATTAAGTTTAGGGAAAAAATGTGAATTTAATTAAGCTTGGGAAAAGAAAGAGAGATTGTCTTTTAGGAAAATGGTAGCATATGGAAAGTTTATAAAAAAAATGTATGTGAAAGAGTAAAGTTAGTATGTGAAAAGGTACTTCCGTTTTTTAATAGTTAATAAATTTAAGAATTATTTCATAGGAATAATCCAAACTATTAGTGTCATTCTTAAATTATTCCATCCTTTTATCCTAATTTAATCCCTCATATTCCACCTTCCTTCCCGCTCGCTCAACCAGTTCAACAACTCTAATCACATGAGTCAAGTCGATAATATAAAGTCTAGAATTCCCACGGGCGCCTTCTAATAATGGTGCCAAAATAGTGGTAAAGTGTTACCGTGAACATTAAACTATGGGTAAGATTATTGGTGAGTCTTGAGACAAGACTCACATGAGTCGTAAGACAAAACTCACTCAAAACTCCCAATAATCTAACATAGTCTTGACGAATTATTAAGTTGAGTCTTGGATTACTTAAGACTTTTGCGGGGTCTTGACTCTTGACACAACTTTCAAGGGAATTCATTTGATGAAAGAAGCCCATGTGTTATTTTATTTTATTATAAATCTCATATTTTCTCAAGCGGAGTGAAAAAGCAGAATCTGAGGTGAGTCAGGCAGATAATGTATAAAGTATGCGCTGAGTCTAAGGTGAGTCCGAATAATAAAGAAATAATAAAATTTAGGATTTTTTGTATTTTACCACCCATTGAGTCCAAAAGTTTACAATTTACCACCTGTTGAGTCCGTTTCTACTAATAACCACCTAGTTTTGAAGGTCACCCTCATTATCCACACCTATTTCGCATTATATTGACGGGTTTTTGTATGTATCGTCTCGCTTACGTTTTATCGACTTTTGGTTGCATAAAAGGTCCAAACTACATTATTTCACTGGCTTTATCAACACTCAAGTATTTTGCTTTGGTTTCTATATGTTTTTCAAAGTAAAGAGAGCAAAAATTTGCAATCTCTTCCGTTAAATACGCATTGCATATAGAACCTTCAACCCGAGCTTTGTTACCAATTTTCTTCTTCACGTGATTAAGAAACCTATTCAATAATTGATGGGATTGATAGTTGTTAAGACTAGTATATAAATATTAAATTAATTATATAGTACGATAATAATTATAATTTAATTACTAGTTAGCTCTTACCTTTCAAATGGATACATCCACCTATATTGGACGGGGCCTCCAACTTTGACTTCGTAAGGCAAATGTATCGGTAGATGTTCCATGGAATTAAAAAATGATGGAGTAAAGATCATCTCGAACTTACACAATATCTCTGGTATTTGCTCCTCAAGACGAATCATGTCATCAACACATATTGAAGACGAACATAAATCTCGAAAAAATTGACTTATCTCAACAATTGCATTCCACACTGGAGTGAGGAGGAGATGTCTCAAAGATACATGTAATAATCGTTCCATGAAGATATGACAATCATGACTTTTCAAGCCTTGCAACTTTAGCTCCTTCATATCAACACATTGACTAAAATCGGATGCATATCAGTCAGAAAATTTTAACTTTCTTAACCACTGACATAATACCTTCCTTTGAACTTTGTCAAGTGTAAAAATATATTTTGGCTTAGACTCATCGCTGCGAATATGAAGTTTGGGACGATGAAAAATTATCTTCAAGTCTTCTCGTGATTTAACAGTAGCATAAGTCTTTCCCTTTACATCCATAATCGTGTGAATCAGTTGATCAAAGAACTTCTTTTCTATATGCATTACATCCAAATTGTGCCTAATTAACATCGTCTTCCAATAAGGAAGATCCCAAAAAATGCTTCTTTTAAACCAACCAATTTTCTTCTTTTTCAGCTCATCCGCCTCTGCTTTAGTACAATCAACAGTACGTGACAAATCACAAACCATATCCCACACCTTATCCCCCAGAAGTCGATCTGAAGCTTGCTTCCGCTCCACTTTACCTTTTCTGAAAGCTTTTTTGTTGCTCCTAAAGTCATGCCCCTCCGGTAAGAATTGTCTATGACAATCAAACCAACTCACTTTTCTGGAAAAAGGAAGCGAAAATGCTTTGCTTTGGTACATGCAACAAGGACATGCCTTTTTTCCCGCGGTAGACCATCCAGATATCATACCGTAGGTGGGAAAATCATTAATGGTCCACAAGAGTGAAGTTCTTAGTTGAAAATTTTGCTTTAGTGACACATCATATGTTTGCACACCTACTTCCCACAATTGTTTCAATTCTACCACCAAATGTTGCAAATAAACATCTAAGGCGATTTTTGGATTATCAGGACCAGGAATAATTAGTGACAAGAAGATGAATTATCTTTTCATACATAACTAAGGTGGTAGGTTGTATAGAATGATCATTACGGGCCAAGAAGAGTAATTTTTACCATACTGACCGAATGGATCAAAATCATCCGTACACAGGCCAAGTCGCACATTACGGGGTTCCTCGGCAAAGTCGGGATAAAGCATATCAAACCGCTTCCATTCCTCTCCATCACTCGGATGACACATCTTTCCCGGAGTACGAGGATTTTCCTTGTGCCATCTCATTTACTCGACAATGTTTTTGTTAGCAAACATTCTTTGAAGTCTAGGAGCTAGAGGAAAGTAAGTTACGGGGTTTTCGGGTATTGGTTTCTTACTCTTTTCACTTCTTTTTTTTCATTCTTTCCTTTTTTTACCCTTCAAGACAATATTTCCCTCAATTATCTTATATCTAGCCTTTTGACATTTCCTACACTTGTCAAGCAAGGTATCATCCTTCCAAAAGAGCATACATCCATCGGGACATGCATCAATCTTATAATGCGGAAGTTGTAGACCTTTCACTACTTTTTTGGTATTGTAGAATGATCGGGTCATGACATTATTATCGGGGATAACATCCTCAACCAAAGAAGAAATGTCATCAACACAATTAAATGGCAAATTGTACTCACATTTCAAAGTTACTATCGTAGAGGCGGCTTCTAACAATGACATTTTGCTCCCTTCATATAGTGGTTTTTCAGAAGCCTTTAAAATGTCAAAAAAGGCTTTTGCTTGTGGGTGTGGTTCTTCTTCATTCATTGGTATATGATCATTATTGAAAATATTAGAGTCAAAGGCATCGACTACCATATCTCTATATGGGTTATCATTTTGTGGGATTTGAGATTGTTCGGGGAGTGAGATATGATTCTCCATGAGAAATCAAATTGTAGTAGTTTGGACAAAACCCATTTGTATAAAGATGTTCTTGAACCTCAATGTCATGTAGATATTTCATGTTTTCGCATTTAATACAAGGACACCTAAGTTTGTTTACTACTAAATCATACACATCTTGTTGTTTAGCAAATTCAATAAACTCGGCAACCACCTTTATAAATCTAGCGGTAGGACGTCTTTTCTTATCAAGTCTTTCTTCGTACATCCATGTACATTCCAATCTCTTCATTTTAATCTAAACATTAACCAACACAACAGGTACAAATACCAACAAAATTAATATTAACAACACTAATAATATCAAAACTGACAACACTAATCAACACTATTAATAAAAAATACATATACTAACAACACTAATCAAACCCCCAAATATTAACAACACTAACACAAATAATCATATTTATCAAAACCTTAATACGAAATACACTAACACAAATCAAAATTAACAATACTAACAAAATAATAATAATAACACTAATATTATTAACATACTAAAACTAATCAAACAACACTAATCAAAACCCCTATACTAACAACACTAACACAAATCATGAAAATTGTCAAAACCCCATTACTAACAACACTAACACAAATCAAAATTAACAATACTAACAAAATTAATACTAACAACACTAATAATATTAACAACACTACCACTAATCAAACCCCAATACTAACAACACTAATAAAAATTACAATTACAAACACTAATTCAAACTTCACCAAACGCTAACTAAATAACATCTAAAAACCTAATAAACATCACAAATCTTTAAAATAAATCTATCAAATCATCAAAAACTAATAAAAATCATAAATTAAACAAGTAAACTTAACATTAATTTAAGAAATTGAAATTAAAACTATAAACATACCTTCACAAACTAAAAGAAAATGAGGTGGTTGACGGAGTAGTGGTCGGAGGGTGGTGTCGGAGCGTGGTGGTTGACGGAGTAGAGTGGTGGTGGTGGTGTCGGAGCAAGGGGGTTTTTCGCGTGAATTGGTTTTTTTTTCAGATTTGGTAAAGTAAGGAAGAATAGGATATGCGCAGATTCAGCCCCTATAATAGGGATTGGCGACAGAAAATGGCGACTACTTTGGCGGTCGCCAATTTAACGAGTAAAAACAGTCGCCAAATGGTGTTTCAGTCGCCAAATTGGCGACCGAAAGTAGTCGCCCGAGATTTTTGTCTAGAATTTTTAGAATCGCTTCAGTCGCTAAAGTGGCAACTACATTCAGTCGCCAGATTATTTATTCAGTAGCCAATTTAGCGACTATTCAAAGCGGTCGCCTTTTATTAGTCGCCCGAAATGAGAATTCTTGTAGTGTCTCCCTCATAAAACTTACTCGTTAAAAATCTACACAAGTCACCTTCATTTCCTTCTCAATCAACTCATTGTTCCCCTCTTCTTTAATTTTCATTAGAACCCTAGAAATTTGGGCATTTATTTATCACATTCAAACTTCGTGGTAATTTCTCATGATCTCATCATATTCTGTTAGACAAAATTAAGCCTTAATCACATCAATCGATAACGTCTCATCATCCCTTAATTGTTAATCTCTCTTATTGAATGTTTGAAAATAATAAAGTTTTCATCTTTTTTAATTGACTTTTCTGGGTTTCTATTGAAATTGAACTGCATGATTTTGGGGGAGATGAGGAATACATAAAAGGCAAACAAAAGTAAATCAGAGAAACGAGTTGGGAACAAAATTAGACCCAGAAATTGAAAAGAAACATAAACCCTAAGAAACTTGTATTAATTGAGAAGAAAGATAAACAAGGGTAAACAATTGAGAACAGAGATAAATGAATTCGAAAAGGAGAAATGAGAAGCATAATGGTTGATGATGCCCGGAAAATTGAGGAAGAGCCCTAAATAGGTAATGTAATTCAATTTTGAAGAAACGGGAGAATTGGGGATTGGGAAAGAGGGGTGTAAAGTGTATTGTGAGGAGTGTATAATACTCTTTATAATAACAAAGGGGTAGTTTGGTCATTACAAACAATCAATAATCGATAAAACATAAGGATAAATAAGAAAAACCGTCAATATAATGCAAAATAGGTGTGAATAGTGAGGGTTTCTTGCAAAACTAGTGGTTATGAGTAATGATGAACTCAATATATGGTAAGTTGTAAAATTTTGGACTCAATAGGTGGTAAAACACGCAAAAAAAAACCTAAAAGTTAATGAAAAGCTGAGGGGTGGCAGAGTTTCGAGACTATGAAAAGTCTTGCCAATAATCTTGCTCTCATGTGATATTTATTGAGTTTATTATGTATTATGTATTCTATGGCTTTTAATCATTTGTTTACCTATTTGACTTTTTATAAGAAGTATTTTCATTCCAACATACTCGGGTATTAAAAGTTTGTTTGGACGTACGAGAGTATGTCAAGGTAGGAAGTAGCAACAGACTAAAACAAGTGATGAGAGTTCTATTAAAATAGCAGCGAATCTTTAGTCTCCCCTAATAATTCATGGCAATTAGTGTTACATTGAAGATTTGCGATAGAGGAGTATCCTCCAATGTCATTGACCATTGTATTTGCACGATCCTGCGGAATCGTAGCATGCCATTACAGGTCTTCAGGCATGATCCATCGTTCTGTTGCCTCACTGTAGCAAGATCATGACGTTAACATAAATTGAAAATCTTTTGGGAGGATGAATTAATTTCGCACAATAAACTTTGGAGAAAAATTAATGATTTTACCTTAAATTCACATTTTTTTATATAACAGGGGCGACTACCACACGCAAACCCCCTCGCGCCATACTGGTCTACGGATCCTCTCTCATATCCAGCCTTCTCTTTGCCTGTTGTGCGAGCCGTGCATCTCTCTCCCTTTCATATTCCCTGTAATCTGCCCTATTCAGGAATGAAACCTTGTCTAAATACTGATTTGAACTCTTTTTGTATGCATCAAGCTCGTCCTCCAAACCTATATTTTCTTCTTTGAATTCCCCCCAGTCCTTTTTAGTCTTGTCAAGAAGATTGAGCTTTGGTTTTTTCTTAATTTGTTCTAGAATAGCATCTACTGCAGACGATGGCCCTGCCGCTTCCATACAACTGGGATCAATAACCTTCTTTACTTCAATCTCTTCACCGGCAAAATCTCGAATCTCCGTCACCTGTAACAAACCAGGATCAAAAATTTGTGCTCTTTCATACTACATCGTGTTACCAAAATACTAGTGCAACATAGCGAATTTCAGACAGCTACATTATTTTACGTTACATAAAGCCATGCCCACATTTTTTTCTGATGTTTCTCACCAGTTGCATTCCAGAAATAGAATGATGTGGATGGTTCGTCACCAGTTGCATTCCATACGTTACTAACATCGAAAATCAACTCAAGTTTCGGATTTCAAGAAAAAGTCAAGACCTAAGGCATTTGGTAAACGTTTTTGAAATTCCGATCGCATAAGCTGCAACCCATTAGGTTACAATTTACATTACTACATACATCACATTGTGATTACTCTCACGTTTTGTATCATGCAATATCTAGGCTAGCAAAGGAAAGGCTGGGGTTATTGGTCAAGATTTAGGGTCCCAAAGACTACAACAACATTACCCGAGTGCCTCGGGCTCCTCCACATTGTAGGTTAAGGGGTCGGATGTGCACAATGTTATCCTTGTGTTAGCCATAAAGAGGCTGTTTCCGAATAACCCTAATTGAAATTTATGTCGATAACTGCATCGAATGACCTTTCTTCAAATTAAATAAAGAGCAAGTTTAGTAACCCGTTTTGCTTCATTCCAGCCCCAAATAAACCAAACAAAAACATACAAAGTGGATTTTAATTGCACACTCAAAGAAGGAAAGAACCGTGAAAGAAGTCCTTGATCTCAAAACTAAAGAATAGTAGCAGCCCTTGTCGCAAAGGGGCCCAAAATTCCAGAGTATCCAGGCCCACGGCAAAGCTAGACCACCTCAGCCTAGTAGGGGGAAAAGGGGTGAAAAACAAGAACAAAAAAGATAAACTTAGAAATCCAGTAAATTAAAGGATTGAGGGAGGTGAGGAAAGAACTACTTTATGTTACGTCCATACTTGAAACATCAATTAGCAATTTTGTCACATGTCCGATACGACATTAGACACTTGAGAACACCCTCCAATTGATTTTTAACAGTGTCAAATTAGAACAAGAAGAGGAAAGAAAAGTAAAAGAATATACAACATTAACGCCTACAAATTGCAAGGTAGGGGGGTTGGACGTATACAACCCTACCCATGTGTTAGGGGCACAAAAGGTACTGTTGTTTCTATTTTCTAAATGACCCAAAATGAAAATTGCTTCAAGAACTCTATCGAAGGATTGCTATATTTCACAATAAATGAAGAGCCACCACTTTAGTGAACCATTTTGCTTTTATCCATCATAATCCACAACCAAAAAGTAACGGGTTTATTACTCCTCGGAAGGCACAAGAATAATTTTAAAAAAAAACCTTTAAAGAATAACATAGAGTGTGACATAGGAATAAAACATATAGGAAACTAAATATCTTCACGCTTGTTTTTGTTGAACGGAACATGGGTAGTCTAAATAGATAGGGGTCACATTAAACACATTAGAGCTTTATTAACGATTTAACCTTTCATACATACACTAAATCTCTAGCTTATACGGAGTATTAATGTAATTCTATGTAATTGAAATAGTTATAAATAAGTAGGGATAATTACAATATTTTACAAAATGAGTCCTATCTTTAAAGTTTAAACTGCCAAACACTTGTTCGACAATATCCGCATGTTTGTTTTAATAAAGGACAAAAAAGAGGAAAAAAAATAAATAGTGTCATAATCGACACGTGCTAGCGCGTCTAAGTAACATAGGAACTGATTAAGGATGTACAGCCCTTGACACACATAAGCAAGAAAAAAAATGAAGGTGAATTTCCACTCAAGTACTGTAAGGTATAGGTTGATTTCACTTTGTGCCTTGTGGTTTTAGTAATTCCACTTTAGTAGCTTGAAATTTGAGTTATTTCCCACTTTGATTACTTAATATGTACTAAGTTACTAGCAAACTACTCCCTCCAGTTTTTATTTTCTTCCCATTTGACTTTTTGGTCAAGATTTGGATATTTTGACCCCAAATATCTTAAAAACAACAATGAATTTTCACATGTTGCGAATATATTTACATTTACCATTTAAAAGTTACTCCTTCACAAAATAATATTTTCAACCTAAAATTAACATACAAATACACCAAAAACGAGGCTAAAGTAACACATTGATGACCGTGTAGTCAAACGGGGAAGACAACAGAAATTTGTGCCTTGTGGTTTTAGTAATTCTACTCTAGTAGCTTGAAATTTGAGTTATTTCCCACTTTGATTACTTAAAATGTACTAAGTTACTAGCAAACTACTCCCTCCAATTTTTTATTTTCTTCCCATTTGACTTTTTGGTCAAGATTTGGATATTTTGACCTCAAATATCTTAAAAACTGTAATGAGTTATCATATGTTGCGAATATATTTACATTTACCATTTAAAAGTTCTTCACAAAAAAATCTTTTCAATTATAAAATTAACATACAAATACACCAAACACGTGGCTAAAGTAACACATTGAAGACCGTGTAGTCAAACGGGGAAGAAAACAGAAATTTGGAGGGAGTAACAAATAACTTTAAGCTTGGCATATTAGTTTTTTTCCACTTGAGATTTGAAAATAATTCCCACTTTAATTACTTATTAAGGTTTAGGTTATATCCACTTTCTACTCTCACGTTTCAGTTTCCACTTTAATTACTTAACTGTATTATCACCCAAATTTTATTAAACTAACAAATAACTTTAAGTTTAACATAGAAGTTTTCTATAGCTTGAGATTTGAGTTATTTCCCGCTTTAATTACTTGAATGTACTATCACCCAAAGTCTATCAAACTTCCAAATATTTTTAAGCAACATAGTAGCTTTCTGCAAAATTATGCGAAGATGCATCTCAATATATGCTCGAGTGTTTGTACCTATGTTGAAAAAGGACTCATTTAGATGAAATAATAATTCGTACTTTAAGCCACCAAAGTGGGGAAAAAAAATGCTAGGTCACAAGAGTGGGAAATAGCTCAAAACTTACGTTGCCAAAATTGAATTAGCCAAACATTATGGAAACAAAATGGAATTTTCCAAAGTTAAATGAAATCACACAGCCGGCACAAGATACCTCATTCTTTCCCATGGCTGCTGCAGATGCTGCAGTAGCTTTGGCAGCTGCAAGAGCAGCAGCAGCAAGCTTCTTGGCTTCATCACTTGTTCCATTATGTGCAGGTGTAGTACTATTCCCTTGGCACTCCCCCTTTACTTCTGTTTTCTTCGAATTCATACCCAAGAAAGACATCCAATTCTGCAAAGAGAAGCAAGAAGCAGGATTAAAGCCTTTCCAATTGGAAAATATCATACAAAATATTCAAAAGAAAATAATACATGGGAGGCTTTGCTTTTCAGCAGACTTCCATTTCCATTTGAGCTCTGTTTGTTTACAATTGAGTTCAGTGTCTTTGTAGATACTCCTTTGTTCATCTGCTCCCACACAGCATCTACCCGAGACTTGATTTCTAAAAAAAATGGCATAGAATCATTAGAACGTCAATTGGTCTCTAACAATACTAGTAACAGTATTACCAGTACAGAATTACCAGATTTTTCAGGCTGGGTTTGTGGAGAAGGAAGAGAAGTAGGTTCATTTTTAGTCTCCCTTGGAATCCCCTCCATATCCTGCATCACAAACAAATACATTATGGACTAAAAGGCTAGAACTTAATCAATGCTTTTCACTCATGTGATGATACAAGGAGCAAACAATGTACGGCTTCATGCTACTACAAAGCTATTAGAATTATGAGAAAGGTTTCAATAAGAATTGCATAAATAATAATGTTACATGAGCTTGTTTATATACAACATTGTGCAATGGGTAAAATCTAAACCCTACTACCATATTGCCGTAAATACAAAGATAAATGTGCATGGAAAATATAATCAGGGAAGATACACAAATGATTATAGTATACTAAAAGATTATGTACAATAACAATAGGATCTTTAGATATTCTTATCACGCCCCCGCAAGATGAACGGCCGGAACGAGAGTTCGATCTTGAAGAGAGAGTTACGCATCTGTAGCTGTTTTGTGCGCATGATGTTGGTGGCTCAGTTGCAGGACATGTGGGTATGATGTGATCGAGCAAAGAAGTGAGGAGCCATCATGGTGAATCGAAGTGGTGGAGACAATGGTTTGTTATTAGGGTTGCCGTAGGAGTGGTGGAATGATGGGGGAACCACCATGTTGGTTAATCAAGGAGAGTCATTGGTTACTTCCATTGTGGTTGGCTGGTTGCAATTGCACAGACCGAGGGGGTGAGTCGGATTCGCAAGGGGTGGTTGTAGGAGATTAGTCCGTTGGACTTGCTGAAGTGGAGGTTAATATGTAGGGAGTGATTGATCAATTTGGAGTGCAATTTTACTTCAGTTGGTTTACAAAATGGGTAAATTGTTCTTTTGAAAATTTCAAGAATTTCATAGAAAAAGGGAAGGTAAGGGTGAGTTTAGTTTCTATGGGGTTTTGCCATGGTTGGGCCTAGTTGGGGGTTGCCATATTAGCAAGGATGAGAAACATGAAAATGAAAAATGTGGAGATTTTTTTTTTTTTTTGAATGAAATCTATGGTATTAACTATGTGAGAATACACAGGGGGTGGGAGTTGCAAGTTTTGCAAAAATAAAGTAAAGTGAGAAGGGTGGTCAGTTTGTGTGCCGGTTTTTTTTTTTTTTGGATCTACATTTTGTATTGTGGGTGATGGTGGAGGTGTGGCGTTTCTGAAGTTTATGAACGGTGGTGGTGGTGGTGTTGTGGGTTGGTGGGTTGGTTGGTGGTGGAGGGAGGACTCAAACATGGTGGCGGTTGTTATTGTTGATGGCTAATTTTCGGTACTGACCGAAAGGGTAGGTTGATGGTGTGATGCAATTCTTAAGAGGTGGAAGAAGGGTGGTGGGTGGTTGCAGCGGAAGATGATCAACTCTTAAGGCGTTAGCCTTTATCAAGAGCTTGAGGCTCTGATACCATATTAGAGTTATGAGAAAGGTTTTAATAAGAATTGCATAAATAATAATGTTACATGAGCTTGTTTATATACAACATTGTGCAATGGGTAAAATCTAAACCCTACTACCATATTGCCGTAAATACAAAGATATATGTGCATGGAAAATATAATCAGGGAAGATACACAGATGATTGTAGTATACTAAAAGATTATGTACAATAACAATAGGATCTTTAGATATTCTTATCAAAAGCAACCCACTTCGACTTACTGATATCGAAGGGATTGTCAACCAGCTTACATCCTTTTACATGCCAGAGATACGTAAATAATTGATCGAATAGAAAGACATATGGCATTAATCGAAGCAGGACACGAACAAATGACAAGAAAACATTATAAGTTCTAAGTTATAGACATGGTAATAAACTGGCCGTGACACAGCTTTGTGACTATTTAGTAAAAAAAATTAAGGTCACCATATCTATAAACTGAAATAGAACCATGGCCAGAATCTGCCACGAGCCACTTAAACAATACGTCAAATTATAGCCTATGAAAATCCATTCATCAATTGACTTGATTCAAGTGACAAGCCAATTTGATAATAAATTTAGAGTAAAGATATCATCATGACAATGAATTCAAATATGTATAATATCTAACTACCAAGAATAGTAAATCAATATCATCTATAATCAACTAATTAAGCAAATGAATTGAAAAACATAAAAACCAGAAATTAAATAGGAGGTTAAAGATTTAGGGTTTGGAAAATTAGAAAATAAGAGATTACTCAATCCAATAATCGAAACAATTACAATTACATAAATAGACTACCAATATTAGAAGATATATACTCAATAATCGAATTTATTTTAGTAAAATTTGAAGAAGTCAACGATTTGGGGGAAAATTAGAAAACCCCTTACTTGAGGGAGAAATTGAAGCCAATGGAAAAGAGAGAAGCTGTGGTTTCTCCGGCAAGAAGGGAGGCCGTGGTGAGGTGGTGTCAGTCCAGTGAGGAGATGTGTTTTTCACTTTTGCATTTGATTTGTGTGAGTACTGTATTCACTGTTCAGAGTTGTTCTGCGTTTTGAACAATTTTCCTTTCTTTGTTTTTTGAGTATGGATCATCTCTATTTGTTTTTCTCTCAAGTTCCTTCCAATTAAATTATTATCCATATTCCAACTCATCAAACAATCAACAATTAGATCGTTTTGGAACGGAATCTGGACCATTAATAAGAATTGAAAGGAAATGGAGAAAGGAATAAATGGAGAAAGGAATAAATGGAGAGGATCTCAATTGTTTTTTTAGCGGCATGTGTAGGCACATGCCTACCCATGTCTACCCCCAAATCTGCCGCTGTTGAAAACTTAAGTGTACAAAAGAACCTTGCTAAGTAATTTCTAGTATGAATTCGAATTCGATTAATAAGTAGCATTTATGGAGTTTTTTTTTATCAATAGCATTTCAAATTTTCAAGCGAGATTTTTTGGGTAAGATAATGACCATAAAATCTCTTAGATGAAATAAAAATTTCTGTCGTATTGGTAATTTTTTGACGTCATGTTGACTTGTAATGACGATGAAAAATTTTAATATCCGGAAAAAAAATTGAGTGTGCACTCTCATATCTAAAACTCTAAGTGAGGCTTATGTAAAAGGCGCACGTAAAGTGCACCAAGGCGTTTTGAATAGTGCCTCATCACGGGCCTTTTCAAACTAAGGACGTACATCATCATTCATAGAGTCAATACCATAACGCTACTTGATACTGCCACACTAATACTTCGCAAATATTAGAGGTATATTAGTTTTAGGGTATAAACAGAGTTAAAAGATTATTAGGAGGCGTTTTACAATGCTAGTGTTAGGCTATTAACATAGCTACAGATTACGCAAGGGCAGATGTAGAAGTTAAAAAGCTGCCTACTAACCAAGGAACTCCTTCACAGCATAAATATGTGCCTTGGGAAGGTTAGCTACTATGACATCCTAAGAAACAGACAATTGGATATTTTAACAAGAACCAAAGAATTGTTGCAGATTTGGTTATTCAACAGTGTAGTAGTAAGCTTGATGTACAAGGGAGGGTTTAAATTACGAACCATACTGGTCGCTGCATGAAGTAAAAGCAAATCGTGACACGATTAACAGATTCACACTAGTAACCCATGAATTGTGAAGCAATCCGCTCACATCGATTCAATTTACGTTTGTGAATCAATTCACCTGGATTCGCAAATCAACTTTCCCAAATTGTGGTTTGCCATAATCAATGAGTTAGAAGTGCTGCATATATATAGGAGAAGAATTTAGGGATTTAAGGCTTGACTGGGTTGCATACTGACTCTTCTATCCGTCTTCTCAAACAGCTCCAACTCACAGATGATGGATGGAGTACAATATAGCATACAAGTTTATAATTAGACCTCACTCTCTCGCCTCAATTGTAGAGTGATTAATATTTTAAATCTAGGGTCAAAGTATTGAAACCTCGAGCACTTTATTTTGCTTCAAAATCCACCACTAAGTAAAAATAACACCGATCAATTTTCCACATCTCTCCTCACTGTCAACTCAAAGGATAAACATTGAAGTCGGAGCAAGAGTGAAAAGTCAGTCAAAGTGAAAGAAGCCCCATTTTGTCAATGGAACAAGGGAAATCGTTTCCATCCCTTTCACTTTCCCTTTCCCTTTCCCTTTCCCTCTAGTCCATCAAATTTCTCCATTCAAAGAAAGGGTAAATGCCAAATAAATTGGGTTATTAACTAGATATCCAGCATAAAACAGCTAATCGACTTTAGCGAAAACGACAAAATCAATCAAAAACCATAAACCCTAAGACAAGTCTGCCTCAAAACCATCTGTGACAGATTTGGGAAGTGGAACAATATTTTCAAGATTTAATTTCATTTGTCAAGTACGCTGAAAAGAAACTACACCAACCAATTGAAAAAATAAAAAAGAGCAGACAAATAAGAAAGTGAAGAAAAGCATACATGGGAATTGATTGACATTCGATCAAGTAAGAGCGTTGCAATCTGGTGCTGGTTTTGAAACAATGAGAATGGCGAAAAAATACAAAGAATTGAGTAATTTAAGTATCCAACCACTCCTTGCTTTCCAGCTTCAATAGCAGAAGACGAAGCAAAAGGTGAGATAAGCGAAACGGAGAGACCCGGAGAGTATCGTCATTCGTCAATATAAAAGGTAATCATCCCTTTAGGAGGAAACCGGATAAAATTGGAGCCAAACCAATAAAAGCATCACAAATTCTCGACTAAGACGGGTCACACAAATTGTAACTGAAAGGATAAATGCATCCCACACTTGCTCTTTGTGGGGAGTGATTGATCCGTCTTAAGCTTGCGGCGAGAAGATGGGTCCTCCGTCGCGAGTGAGATTGGCTGAAAAAGCATAGGATACCCAGTTATCAAATTCTGGGTATATACTCAAATGTATGAAATATTCAAACTTTGGCACAATTATTAAAATTTGGGGTTGCCCAGTTGCCAAAAATGTGATTGCAAAACTTTAATAAAACAAGCTAATGAGTTTTAGAAGGAATGATAGGTCAAAAGATAAAAAGAAAATTTAATATTGTGAACAAATTGACAAAATTATTGAAGGCGGTGTGGGTAAAATAAAAAGGTCGGTATTACATACGGTTATTAGAGGGGTGTGACAAGGGTGAGATGAGGGCAGTGGTTGCAGTTGGGTGGTGATGCGACAAATTCAAGCGTCTTCTTATAGGTGGTGGTGTAGGTTGTGCGGTGGTGGTCGTGGGCAGTGGTCATTGTTTTTGGTGGTAAGAGGTTGAAATGAGGATTGTAGAAGTTCGTGAGAGTTAATAAGGTTGAAAAGGCACACCCATATATGCAGCTATGTGAGCAACTTACAGAGCAAATTGACGGAAGATGATGTTAGGGTTACGACTAGTTGTTTAAAGGAAAGGTTAGGGGCACCACGTGTATTTTAAAGAGTGAAGGGGTACCACGTAGAAAATGAAAAAAAAATACATGGCTACTAGGTAGAAAAAACTCTTTTTGTAAGGGATGTACTTTTTCACATACAGATTTTACTCTTTCACATACGACTTTTAGTCTAATACCCTTGTCATTTTTTTTTTCAGTCCCTCCCCCAATTAATTTTTTTTCTCCTTTCATTCATCTCTCCACCACCAAGGCATCAACACGACCTCCATTCAATACTTCCAGTTGGTTCAGTCTACTCCGACCGACCACACTCCCTTGCTTTGGCCGACCAGTTCCGACCAGTTGCCACCCCTTTCACACTATTCTCCTCTCCTGCACTTCCCTCCATCTCCACCCCCTGCTCCGACCACCACCCTCATTAGCTCCGACCAGCCTCGCCCATCCCCGACCCACTTCGACCGTTCCACAATCAGTCGCACAACCCAACTCAACTGTCCATTTTCTTCACTAACGCACATCACGCACAACCGTCATGCTCTACCCTCCTAACCACTGTGCCTACCCAGAACCACCGTCGACTACCCTAACCGAAAATTATAATGCATTGTTCAAGTTTGTAGAGTAATTAGATTCGATTTTAGAGAAATATGTATATGCATTGTTCAAGTTTGGAAAATTATAACTTCTATGTTAAGCTTAAAGTTATTTGTTAGTTTGATAAAATTTGGGTGATAATACATTTTTCATTTTCGTGTTTCTCATCCTTGCTAATATGGCAACCCCCAACTAGGCCCAACCATGGCAAAACCCCATAGAAACTAAACTCACCCTTACCTTCCCTTTTTCTATGAAATTCTTGAAATTTTCAAAAGAACAATTTACCCATTTTGTAAACCAACTGAAGTAAAATTGCACTCCAAATTGATCAATCACTCCCCTACATATTACCCTCCACTTCAGCAAGTCCAACGGACTAATCTCCTACAACCACCCCTTGCGAATCCGACTCACCCCCTCGGTCTGTGCAATTGCAACCAGCCAACCACAATGGAAGTAACCAATGACTCTCCTTGATTAACCAACATGGAGGTTCCCCCATCATTCCACCACTCCTACGGCAACCCTAATAACAAACCATTGTCTCCACCACTTCGATTCACCATGATGGCTCCTCACTTCTTTGCTTGATCACATCATACCCACATGTCCTGCAACTGAGCCACCAACATCATGCGCACAAAACAGCTACAGATGCGTAACTCTCTCTTCAAGATCGAACTCTCGTTCCGGCCGTTCATCTTGCGGGGGCGTGATAAGAATATCTAAAGATCCTATTGTTATTGTACATAATCTTTTAGTATACTATAATCATTTGTGTATCTTCCCTGATTATATTTTCCATGCACATTTATCTTTGTATTTACGGCAATATGGTAGTAGGGTTTAGATTTTACCCATTGCACAATGTTGTATATAAACAAGCTCATGTAATATTATTATTTATGCAATTCTTATTGAAACCTTTCTCATAATTCTAATAGCTTTGTAGTAGCATGAAGCCGTACATTGTTTGCTCCTTGTATCATCACATGAGTGAAAAGCATTGATTAAGTTCTAGCCTTTTAGTCCATAATGTATTTGTTTGTGATGCAGGATATGGAGGGGATTCCAAGGGAGACTAAAAATGAACCTACTTCTCTTCCTTCTCCACAAACCCAGCCTGAAAAATCTGGTAATTCTGTACTGGTAATACTGTTACTAGTATTGTTAGAGACCAATTGACGTTCTAATGATTCTATGCCATTTTTTTTAGAAATCAAGTCTCGGGTAGATGCTGTGTGGGAGCAGATGAACAAAGGAGTATCTACAAAGACACTGAACTCAATTGTAAACAAACAGAGCTCAAATGGAAATGGAAGTCTGCTGAAAAGCAAAGCCTCCCATGTATTATTTTCTTTTGAATATTTTGTATGATATTTTCCAATTGGAAAGGCTTTAATCCTGCTTCTTGCTTCTCTTTGCAGAATTGGATGTCTTTCTTGGGTATGAATTCGAAGAAAACAGAAGTAAAGGGGGAGTGCCAAGGGAATAGTACTACACCTGCACATAATGGAACAAGTGATGAAGCCAAGAAGCTTGCTGCTGCTGCTCTTGCAGCTGCCAAAGCTACTGCAGCATCTGCAGCAGCCATGGGAAAGATTGAGGTATCTTGTGCCGGCTGTGTGATTTCATTTAACTTTGGAAAATTCCATTTTGTTTCCATAATGTTTGGCTAATTCAATTTTGGCAACGTAAGTTTTGAGCTATTTCCCACTCTTGTGACCTAGCATTTTTTTTCCCCACTTTGGTGGCTTAAAGTACGAATTATTATTTCATCTAAATGAGTCCTTTTTCAACATAGGTACAAACACTCGAGCATATATTGAGATGCATCTTCGCATAATTTTGCAGAAAGCTACTATGTTGCTTAAAAATATTTGGAAGTTTGATAGAAAGAAGGAAAAGTTTAAACCCTCAAACTTTTTAAAATTCTTATGTAGGATATCTTAAAGACCCGATTGCAAATAGCATATACATTACATAAATATGAAGGATGGCTCAAATCATAGGTTGCTTCACCCGTCATCCCAAATCACAATTACAAACTTCATAAACACCTACATAGAGTCAGAGACAATATTCTGCCTGAGCTGCAAATAGAACACAACAAGCAATCACTCAAAACACATTCTAAATAAACAGGATATCAACCAATTCTGATATACCCAATAGTATCAATTAAATTAACTTCACCACCTGACTCAAAGTTGAATCAATTACTTTTAAACTACCCAACAACCAAACTCATCCCGTTTGACTTGCCAAGGGAATACCTATCTTCGTACCTCCACATGCCAGTCATGGAGTACTCTCATCAAACCGTAGGCTTCCTGACCAAGGTCACCCATCCACCACCTCTATGTGAGGTAGACTATCATGATTCACTATCGACTTCCTAACTAGGATCCGTGATAGCTAACATCACCTTGATGTAGGTTTCCTTAACAAGAAAGCCAAACATCACCATTTAGAGTTCACACATGAGTGACGGAATAAAACTTATTTAAGCTATGCAAAGCCATTCATTGAAACAGCTAAACTGTTCACACACTCATAATAACGGCATCATCGTAATTTCCACAAGGTTACTCAGACACACACCAATCAACATCTTTAAGAGTTACGAAAACTATTGTCATCATCATCTTCAACTTATCAATATAGAACTATAACCAGAATCATATCATTTAATAATAGCCAGCAACAATTCAAGTTAAACATTGATCTAAGATGATTTAATACCTACAATTATCATAAAAAATAAAAAAATAAACTACGATCATACATAACTGAAACGTTATCAACTCACTAAAAAATGTTTTCCATCGATAGCTTAATACAAAAAAGTTGACCATTATATTTACAAAAAGACAACCGAAAACCAAGTATTTAGATAAGGCGCACACAATTGTAAGGCACAACTAACAAAACAAAACATTATAGTAACTAAAGCAGTGAATTAATGTTCTCAATTGTAAGGCACAACTAACAAAACAAAACATTAAACACTCCCCTAAGATTTGAAGGCACAAACCTGCGACACCACCAACATACTTTGTCACTAATATATATGACCATATACGAACAACACAAACATTATAGTAACTAAAGCAACGAATTAATGTTCCAACACTACTAAAACATCACAGTCACCCCCAAAATCTGTAACTCAGACAACCTCATAGAGTCATAGGTAAACATTCGACCTCAGAGTCGAACGGAACAACCACAACCAACAGCCCCACGCCATCTATTCCGACAACCATCACGAACTCGATAAAAACAATTAACCTAATAACAGCAACAGTGACAAGTACAACGAAAGCAAATATCGATACCGATAAAGTACATCACATCACAGAACGCTGGATTTCAAGAATTCATCACAAATAACGTATAATGTACAGAAAGTGAATACATCATCATAAATAAATAAATAAATAAATAACAGAAATTAAAAAGTAAAAATACAGTACTACCTCGGTGGTGATGATCAATCCGAGTACGATTAGAGTATAACCTAAGAAGATGAAAGAGATTGGATCGAAATTAGCAAAACCAGAAAAAAAAAATCCCCAAAAAAAAAGTGAAAGAAGTAAAAAAAAAAAAAAAAAAAAAGGTAAAATAAAAAAGAGAGAAACTTACAAATCGGAAAGAATGGTAAATGGCGGAAATGAAAGGGTGATTGTAAGGGGTTTTATGAAGGCATCCTAAGGAGGAAGAAGGAAGAAAGAAGAGGGTTGAAGTTCAAGTGTTGAAGATATGAAGAGATGAGCTATTGTTGTATACTTGTATGTATGTATGTCAAATGTGTCACTATTGTCCCAAGCTGACCCATACACCACCAATTTCATTGTTTAGGGTTACTTACTACTTCTCTATGGTCTACTTGCTTACTAGCTTCATCAATTCTACTACTTTATTATACTTTAGTGTAACACAATTACATAACTACGTAAAGGAATGGATCGGAACTAAACCGGATATATTTGATGTAAATGCGTTGAATTGATTAAAGGTTGTATTTAGAAATTTTGGAAATAATTTTGGATTTTTATATTAGTGTAGATCTCGTGTTAGGCTCTGTTTGGTAGCGCACTTTAGGTACCTTATTTGTGTAAAGTAACTTTTTTAACAAAACTTTCAGGTAACTTATTATTTTGGAGGTGTTTGGACAACTACCTTATTTTAGTAAATAACATTTGAGAAATCAGGTACCTATTCTTTTTTGTCTACCTTATTTACCCTTCAATATTTAATAATCTAAAAGAAAAAGCTCATTAATTAATCTTTTTATGTATGAGTTTGATAAAAAAAAAACTAATTTTGTATCCATAAAATACATTTTTAGCTGATATATTGTTTGAGTTTATTTTATTTATTTTACCTAACAGTGTTATGTATTAATGGTGTCTGGGTAGTTAAATAGGTCAATTTCAGTATTCAAAATAATGTTGCTAGTGTGGAAATGTGTTGTAAACCTCTAAACAACTATGCTTAACAAGTATACTTGGATGCCATCAGTCGTAAACATTAGCACCCATAAATTACAAACCCCAAGTAGAAACTACCGTGTTGATCACCAAAGGGTAAGGATTTAAAGTGGGGTTGAGTACCAGGTTCAAACCAGTAAGGATCCTCTGTCCCATGGGACAGAGGATCCTTGTTAGGTTCAAACGGGGGAATAAAGTTGGGATGAGACTTAAGGTGGATGACTATGTTTGATGGTGATCGGGAGGGTGGTAATGCATGTAAAATTGTCGAAATTTTAAAATCCGATTTGCAAATACTCTCAAATGTTTGGGGTCAAATTGCACATATTAAAACGTTTGTTGCAAATTGCACTTGCCTCCAAACGTTTGGGGGCAATTTGCTACTTTATCATAATATTTCTTATTCTTTATTTCAATTCCTCTTTTTTGTTTATTGTATGTGTTTCAATTAAGCTTCTACGGTTTCAATTTTTTGTTTTAATGTAGCGTTTATTGTTCCCCTCTTTAATCCGGGTAGTATAGTGATTGAGATGAACTAATTTATTATAGTTGGTTAGTCTTAATTAGATTATAACGATTTGAAGAAAAGTGAAGGTTATTTTCCCCCAAGTTCACTTTGGTCAAATAAATTTTGTTTTAAGATGAAAATAAGATGAGGAGTGAAATAAATAAGAGAGTGTGAGGTAGGCTCAGGGGCAAAATGATCTGTTGTAGATACCTCGAATCTACCCCTTCCGCCAACCACCCAGTGATGATTGGGCAGCATGTTTGGTACGCGGAACGATTTATGACAATTCATAAAGTTTATCGTTGATAGGCTATGCCGCACACTTAATCAAAGATAAATACCCTATACACAAATGAATGTAGTAATAGGGGTCGAACACAAGGAGATGGGAGTTGCTATACAAGTTGTTATGGGGTGAATTCTATCAATGTCGGTTATCGATTGGTTTGGTTGGGTTTATGAAACAACAATAATAATGAAGGAAGAGTCTAGGGAGTTCCGGTCACACATGCAAATTATGTAAATGCTCAAGTCAAACTAGGAAATTGATAATAACGATAATTGTTTAGGCTAAAGACACCCACCTCTCGATATTAGTGTCAACCATAGATCGGTACCTAACGAACTCTCGCTATGGCTAGGTCGATCTACTAACACATGTTTAGTCTAATTCAATTCCGTGCCTCTTGACTTATAGAAAGAATTAACGAATTTAATCAAGGATTGTGATCAATAATCAAAGACTAACAATACAATGCAAGCATGTGATATGAACAACTATTTGATATCATAACATCTCATTTCAACAATAGCAAATATTATTTATGCATGGCTTCCCTAATTCCCTAGACAAAGTAACTACTCTTGCATAATGATAACTAATCTAATAACAAAGGATAAAGTAAACATGATAACTAACTAATAATGGAAATGACAAAGGAAATAACAAAACAATACAAGAAATAGAATTACCTCAACAAAGGAAATGAAACTTGGAATTGAAGAACACAATGGAACCAAATAAATTGCAAATGAATTTGTAATATAATTTGAAATACTTAAGGGAATTATTTGTAACAACTAATGGAAACTAAACTATTCTAAACCTAATCTAATGACTAATGATGTTGTGTAAAAGAGTGTTTTTTAGAGTGTATAATGATGTACAAGATGATAAAAAAGATGTGAAAAGGATGCCTCTAAGTGTCGAGGTACATCTCCTTTATATTGGGAGAGGGACTTGAAACGTATACATTCACAGAGACCAAACCCCGATCGGGGAATGGGAACCCCGATCGGGGTTTCAGTAACCCGGCTATATTTGCTTAATTGTTCCATTTAATGCTTTAGGAATTCTAAGCTATGCCTTTAAGCACCTTAATTCTCCGGTTAATTGCATAGTTTTGGGATTCCTTGAGCATCCAAAGGAGCATCCTATGTTGAGTTGTGGACTCCTTGCATTGGACTTCATTTTTGGTTTCTCATTTGCATTTCAATCAATTTCACAAATCTTCATGCTTGGCTTGTCATTCTCCATTCTAACCTTTCATGGTCCATTTTGCTTCCATTAGCTTGTTGGACTTTGCTGCTTGCTATTGTGTTAGGAAAAAGCTTCTAAATGCTTAGATTCCTACAAAACATAGCAAAAACGAGCAATGCACCTCGAACACGTAATTAGCTCAAAAATATACTAAACAAAGTATGATAATCATGTAAAATCGAGCTAAATTAGGGAGTAAAATCATATAAAAACTAGACATATCAACTAACAATTTCGGGGTTTTTGATTTGCATTTCTAAACTAATAGCAAACAATAACAATAAAAAGGCTGAAATCAATAAGATTAAAAGTCTAGGGTCTCAGGTTCACTAGGATTATTATTCAGGGGTAGGGGTGTAATCAACTATCATGCAATAAAGTTATCTAAGGCCACAAGATCGGTCGACTCAATTATGCCCTTTAGATCTACAATTTAACATGCGATCGCTATCATTAAATGAGTTCTATTCAATTATTGTAGCCTATCTTAGTCTTAACCCAGTCGGTGTTAATCTTAATTTCCGAGACTAATTAATTATCGTAGCTCCAACTTTTTTAATTTCTTCTTGTCCAAGCCTGCTTAAGTAGCGGGCCAAACGGGTAGGGCCAAACGGGCCGGCCCGAAGTTGATCAGCTCTAACTTGTATGTATGTATGTCAAATGTGTCACTATTGTCCCAAGCTGACCCATACACCACCAATTTCATTGTTTAGGGTTACTTACTACTTCTCTATGGTCTACTTGCTTACTAGCTTCATCAATTCTACTACTTTATTATACTTTAGTGTAACACAATTACATAACTACGTAAAGGAATGGATCGGAACTAAACCGGATATATTTGATGTAAATGCGTTGAATTGATTAAAGGTTGTATTTAGAAATTTTGGAAATAATTTTGGATTTTTATATTAGTGTAGATCTCGTGTTAGGCTCTGTTTGGTAGCGCACTTTAGGTACCTTATTTGTGTAAAGTAGCTTTTTTAACAAAACTTTCAGGTAACTTATTATTTTGGAGGTGTTTGGCAACTACCTTATTTTAGTAAATAACATTTGAGAAATCAGGTACCTATTCTTTTTTGTCTACCTTATTTACCCTTCAATATTTAATAATCTAAAAGAAAAAACTCATTAATTAATCTTTTTATGTATGAGTTTGATAAAAAAAAACTAATTTTGTATCCATAAAATACATTTTTAGCTGATATATTGTTTGAGTTTATTTTATTTATTTTACCTAACAGTGTTATGTATTAATTATCTTCCCATTCTTTTTTTTACACAAGTTGGTTACTTGTACAAATATATTGAAAAAATTACATTGTGAGATTATTACTAACAATATCAACGATAATAACGCAATAATAATAGTAAAAAAATAAACGAAAATAATAATAAATCATGACCTTTTACGTCATTTGGCAAAATTTCAGCTACTTTTTCATTTAGTTTCCAAACATTTCTAATAAAAATCAACTACCTTATCAATTCTTACTTTTCAGCTACAGTATCGGGTTTCAGGTAGCGTTTCAGGTTTCAGCTACCTTTTCAGTTTTCAGTTACCTTTTCAGCTAGTTTTTTAGATTATAATGTAAAGAGATATTAGAATATATTAATTAAATTTTAAATTTGATGTCATAGTCTACAATTATTAATAGGGGTTTTTTGATAACTAATACCTACTAAAATCTCACTTTGAAGAACTACTACCAACTAATTTTTTCCTTAAAAACTACCAATATATTTGGTCCATGTTGATAACACTAACAAATCTTAAAAATCACATCTAAAACTTAATCTCAGACATTTTTGAATTCTTATCTTATGTTAAAAAATGTCTTCCTATTTTACCAATTCCAATGTTATATACATTCATCATTAATCTTATTCTTCTACCTCTCATCTCTTTTATTCTACTTTCACTCCTTCCCATTTTATTCCTCTATCTCTCATCTCACATTTCGAGTTATTATCGGGATTCGGGAAAAGTAGCAAATTTCCCCCAAACATTTAGAGGTAGGTGCAATTTGCCCCCAAGTGTTTTAATATGTGCAATTTAACCCCAAATGATTGAGAGTGTGCAGATCGACCCAATTTTAGAATTCCGGCAATTAGACATACACTACCCCCCTCCCGACCACCTTCAAACACAGTCCTCCACCTCAAGTCTCGCTCCATTTTTTTCTCTCCATGTAAACCTCATAGATAACCCGTATGAGAGATCTCACCCCAAATTTGTTGTTGTCGAATTTTTTTAAAAACGTCACTGAGTGGGAACATGCAAGTCATGATTCATGGTGTCTGGATAGTTAAATAGGTCAATTTCAGTATTCAAAATAATGTTGCTAGTGTGGAAATGTAACACCCCGTAAATTTGGACCGTTATTATATTTTAAAAATAATATTTTAAATCAACTTTAATTTAATATTAATTTAATTGAAATAATAATAATTCGACAAAATATAATTTTATTTTATTTTGAAGTAATATAATTATTTTTGATAGTTTGGAAATGTTTAAAAGTAATTTAAACTATATTTAAACCTTTTTCTTTAATAAAAGAGTATTTCAAAGAAAAGTCGTAAAAATGGGATTTTCTATTCCTTACGGTTGTTGGGTAAATGGGTTAGGATATAGGGCATTGGGGTACTTAATTTTCTAGTAAACTCGTGTTTAAAAACTTTAGCGTTGTCGAAAATCGCGTTTGACGAATAATTCGAATTTCCGTCAAAACGAATCAAAACCGAGTAAAAAAAAAATAGACCAAAACTCCCCTTGACTCTTGACAGCCCCCTTACCCTTTCATTTGTGTTCTAAAACATTCATCATAATTTCATCCTAACTTTTTTCAATCACTAATTTCATCATAATTTCTTCGTTTCTAGTCCGATTTTCACAAAATTTATATTTTCGGAATCCTCTCTTCAAGATCTACAACCTAGTATGTTTAATTTCAGTTTTCATTATGTCGATTTAAGATGATTTTGAGCATAATTTCGGTTTTAGTAATTATCATTGTGTTTTTGTTGTTTTTAATAGGTGAAGATTATGAGGATGATATAGGGGACTCCTATATAGTAGAGGATGATGGGTAGCTACTGTTTTTAAGGTTTTCTCAAAGGTTACTTTTGTTTTTTCTAGTTTAAGGTAACTATTCCGAGTTACTCGACGATATAATGTTACATTTGTTATGTGTTGGATGTTATGTGAGTAGTAATTTGTTAGGTTTTATTCATATGAATTATTGTTGTTAAGTTTATTAGTTTTATGGTTATTTCATATGTTTGTAGTGCTGAATTGAATTGATAATGGTTGTGTGTTGTTGGAATGGTTTTGTATCATTGTTGAGACGGGTTTTGGATGGAAAAGGAAGGAGATAGTAGGGCTGCCCAAAACAGCCCAAAACAGGCCGTGTGTGGGGCGTGTTTGTGGCGTGTTTGTGGCATGTGTGTGGCCGGGTTTGGCTGTTGTTCGTGTTGTGTGTTTGAGCCTTTGGTTGATGCTTTGAGTTTGTCCATTGTATATTTGCACAAGTTGACATTTTGGCGTTTTAGTAATTTTTATTGTTATGAGAAATTGTTGGAAATGGGGTAGTTTATATGTTGGAATAATTTTCCTTTTGTTGATAATTTTCACATGAAATGTATTATATGGAATTATGTGTATTGAGTCAAAATGAGTCAAGACTCTGAGCTGGGCCAATATGACCGAATGAGTTTGGTCAAATTAGGTTTAAACCGGTCAGCCCTGATTTGACCAATGACCCGTCGCGGGACTTGGGTCGGGGATTTGTCTTTGGGGTAAGGTTGGATGACTTTGGTTGATAATGAATATTATAAAATGATGCTTAAATATTTATAATTTATATATTGGAAATTAGATGCCTTGGCCATGTTGTTTTGTAATGTTGTATTATCATTTGATTATCCTCGTGTGTAGCCTTCCATAAGCGAGGTTGTGATCATTTGTGTGTACAAGTTTGGACTTTTTGCCCTTCTTATTGTTAAGTTGGCTAAAGTATTCACTTGGGACGAGGTCCTAAGTAAATATCTTCGGTCATTGTCATAGATAGGTCATTATAGTCTTTGACGAGTGTATGTTCACGGCTTAATAGCCTTTGTGTTCCTGGCTTGGTGGGTTTTATATCCAAGCTGGGGCATGACTTTTCTGCCTATTTTGTGAGTGGATGGTTAGCTTAAGTACTAGCCAACCCTTTGGTGGACTCCTTAGGGTACTCATGTGGTTTTATCATGAGTCTTGGGTGCGGTGGTTTTATCCGCATTTCTCTAGGTCTGCGCAGTCTAGGATTAGGTTTGAGTTGTATCTTGGCCATGTTTTAAATGTAACCTCTGAGCTAAAATACTAGCTTCCCTACCTCGTGGTATATACTCGAGTTACAAAGTGACTATTGACTGTACTAGGAACTTATGCCTGTCTCTAGATATATTGCCCTTTCTTGTTTGATGATTCTATGAAACATAGAAGGTGAGATGCAAGCCGGCTATGGTTGATAGAGTTTTGATTCCCGTATGATATGTGACTCACATGATAGTGTAGCTTGAGTTGGTCTAGTATTCACATACTAGGACTATATGTTATTTATATTGAATTTCACATGAAAAGCTTGATGGTTTAGCCTTTAAATGGGCTATGTATTATATTTGCTCATATTTATATGCTTTCATGTTATATTAACATGACATTTCGTGGCTGGGAGAACTCGGAGTTACTCCCCACTGACTGTTGCTTTCGTGTTTGTATAAAATGCGATTGACAGGTAGGTGATGCTTATATGGGGTACACGGACGAGCTAGCGAGCAAAGTAACCTTGGAACTTAGATTGGTTCCCATTTTGTAGTGACATGTATGTCACACTTTTAGAGACATATGTCTCCCTCTGTACATTTGTTTTGTATCATTTTGTTCTCCGCTATTTATAGCGATGGTTATGTAAATAAGTTTGTTTATACCTTGCATGTTTTGACACCTTCTATTAGGATATCTTTATAACAGGTTCAGGTTTTAAAAGTTACAGGTTTTTACTCAAATGAACCTATTACAAACATATCCATACAGTTTTTATTTAAAAATTACGTGTTTAATTTTTCCGCGATTTTTGAGGGTGTCACAGGAAATGTGTTGTAAACATCTAAACAACTATGCTTAACAAGTATACTTGGATGCCATCAGTCGTAAACATTAGCACCCATAAATTACAAACCCCAAGTAGAAACTACCGTGTTGATCACCAAAGGGTAAGGATTTAAAGTGGGGTTGAGTACCAGTTCAAACCAGTAAGGATCCTCTGTCCCATGGGACAGAGGATCCTTGTTAGGTTCAAACGGGGGAATAAAGTTGGGATGAGACTTAAGGTGGATGACTATGTTTGATGGTGATCGGGAGGGTGGTAATGCATGTAAAATTGTCGAAATTTTAAAATCCGATTTGCAAATACTCTCAAATGTTTGGGGTCAAATTGCACATATTAAAACGTTTGTATTAAAACGTTTGTTGCAAATTGCACTTGCCTCCAAACGTTTGGGGGCAATTTGCTACTTTATCATAATATTTCTTATTCTTTATTTCAATTCCTCTTTTTTGTTTATTGTATGTGTTTCAATTAAGCTTCTATGGTTTCAATTTTTTGTTTTAATTTAGCGTTTATTGTTCCCCTCTTTAATCCGGGTGGTATAGTGATTGAGATGAACTAATTTATTATAGTTGATTAGTCTTAATTAGATTATAACGATTTGAAGAAAAGTGAAGGTTATTTTCCCCCAAGTTCACTTTGGTCAAATAAATTTTGTTTTAAGATGAAAATAAGATGAGGAGTGAAATAAATAAGAGAGTGTGAGGTAGGCTCAGGGGCAAAATGATCTGTTGTAGATACCTCGAATCTACCCCTTCCGCCAACCACCCAGTGATGATTGGGCCGCATGTTTGGTACGCGGAACGATTTATGACAATTCATAAAGTTTATCGTTGATAGGCTATGTCGCACACTTAATCAAAGATAAATACCCTAGACACAAATGAATGTAGTAATAGGGGTCGAACACAAGGAGATGGGAGTTGCTATACAAGTTGTTATGGGGTGAATTCTATCAATGTCGGTTATCGATTGGTTTGGTTGGGTTTATGAAACAACAATAATAATGAAGGAAGAGTCTAGGGAGTTCCGGTCACACATGCAAATTATGTAAATGCTCAAGTCAAACTAGGAAATTGATAATAACGATAATTTTTTAGGCTAAAGACACCCACCTCTCGATATTAGTGTCAACCATAGATCGGTACCTAACGAACTCTCGCTATGGCTAGGTCGATCTACTAACACATGCTTAGTCTAATTCAATTCTGTGCCTCTCGACTTATAGAAAGAACTAACGAATTTAATCAAGGATTGTGATCAATAATCAAAGACTAACAATACAATGCAAGCATGTGATATGAACAACTATTTGATATCATAACATTTCATTTCAACAATAGCAAATATTATTTATGCATGGCTTCCCTAATTCCCTAGACAAAGTAACTACTCTTGCATAATGATAACTAATCTAATAACAAATGATAAAGTAAACATGATAACTAACTAATAATGGAAATGACAAAGGAAATAACAAAACAATACAAGAAATAGAATTACCTCAACAAAGGAAATGAAACTTGGAATTGAAGAACACAATGGAACCAAATAAATTGCAAATGAATTTGTAATATAATTTGAAATACTTAAGGGAATTATTTGTAACAACTAATGGAAACTAAACTATTCTAAACCTAATCTAATGACTAATGATGTTGTGTAAAAGAGTGTTTTTTAGAGTGTATAATGATGTACAAGATGATAAAAAAGATGTGAAAAGGATGTCTCTAAGTGTCGAGGTCCATCTCCTTTATATAGGGAGAGGGACTTGAAACGTATACATTCACAGTGACCAAACCCCGATCGGGGAATGGGAACCCCGATCGGGGTTTCAGTAACCCGGCTATATTTGCTTAATTGCTCCATATAATGCTTTAGGAATCATAAGCTATGTATTTAAGCACCTTAATTCTCCGGTTAATTGCATAGTTTTGGGATTCCTTAAGCATCCAAAGGAGCATCCTATGTTGAGTTGTGGACTCCTTACATTGGGCTTCATTTTTGGTTTCTCATTTGCATTTCAATCCATTTCATAAATCTTCATGCTTGGCTTGTCATTCTCCATTCTAACCTTCCATGGTCCATTTTGCTTCCATTAGCTTGTTGGACTTTGGTGCTTGCTATTGTGCTAGGAAAAAGCCTCTAAATGCTTAGATTCCTACAAAATGTAACAAACAAAAGTAATACACCTAGAACACGCAATTAGCTCACAAATATACTAAAAAAAGTATAATAATCATGTAAAATCGAGCTAAATTAGGGTGTTAAACTACATATAAAATGGACTCATCAATCGTCAAGTGATAGCCCAAACACTTGTGTCTACCCCTTCATTTTATCTACGTGCCGATACGGTCGTTTTGACAGTCATTAGAGTTTATTTGAAGTCCGGGTAAAAAAACCGCTTCATTTTCTGTAAACCGTGTCTGAACGCTCGAGAATATTCCGGATATTTTAAATATTTCAAAACTTATCCTTTTTGGTAAAATATATCCGTATTTTATTGAAGAGAATTTGAAATCTACCGCAATTCCTAAAAAGAAACGGGGAAATCTTTCTTTCAAAGTAGGAAAATGCTCGGGAAATGACGCAAGAGGAGTTGCGCCTCTTCCAAGAGTCGCAGTACCTGCTGCACCTCTTCCCCAACTTGTTTTGCCTGTTTCCGGAATATTTTCTAGATTTCTTTCTGTGTACGAGTTATTTCAAAACTCTTCAGATTTCTCCATATATAAGGAGAGGTTCGTGCACACTTCAAGGCACACGAGTGTTCCGCCCCTTCTTTCTCTCTCTTTGCATTCTAGACCGTGCTCTAAGCTATCGACAACTACGTGCTTAATCAATCGACGACGTAAGCTCAAATCCTTCCGGGTTCCTGTCACGTTATTGCATTGACCTACCAATTTGACCAACTCAACAATAATCAATCTTAACTAATCAGTCGATCCTCTTACGAGAGCACTTTCTTTACATTCAAGTCTAGTTGTCGCTAAAACTTAACTTTAGCTCATATCTCGTTTCGTCAACATGTAAGTCTGAGGGTGTTTAATTCCGTCTTTTTATTGTATTGTATTTTATTTATTTCATCTAATGTAAGATTCATGCCGGATTTATGCCCAAACCTTTTCAAAACCTCTATTAGTTTTTATTATTTCTTATAAATCGTCTTTCATCATAATTTCATATTTAGATAGTTTGTCTTGACTAGGGGTGTTCACCGGTCCAGAACCGGACCGGACCGGATAACCCGCGGACCGGATAATCACATATTCCTAGACCGGAGACCGGACCGGTTAAGAGGGGGACCGGACCGGAACCCTTAAGGGCCGGTTTTTGGGCCGGACCGGTCCTTCTTTTAAAGGGAAAATTGAATTTTTTTTTAGTATGGACTGGACCGGAGACCGGTCACCATATTGTTTGGGACCCGGAGACCGGACCGGTATGTTCCCGGTCTGGACCGGACCGGACCGGCCGGTCCGGGTCGGTCCGGTTTACCGGTCCGAGCCATTTTTTGTTCACCCCTAGTCTTGACTACCTGGATCCCTAATAATCAATATTACATTATTGATATAATTGAATGCTAAATTACATGTCAACCGACATAATCTGATCCACACGTTAGGGTTAAGATATGGATGTTGCATTGCATGCATATAACCGACAACACAGCGATAACATAAGAGTTTCCCTAATAAATAGTAGAGGCCGTTATCGAGGCGGGCGGGATCAGGTGTTCGATCAAAAGGGCTTCCTAATACGTACCCTCACCCCTTACTAGATCTCTGTGAGCATCCGTGTTCATTGACATCCACGAGAGTCGTTCTAGACCTAAAATGCTAAAGGTAACGAGTTCTTTAGTGTTCATGTCATCACTTTGTGTCTTGACATGACATGAAGTATTCGAACGGTTCCAACTTTCCGCAAAAGTTGGTGGCGACTCCACAAATGCGTGTTTTTACGCTTGTCCCTCGTTTCTCCATCCGTGATTCCCCGTGCACCACAGTTTGGAAAGGATCGCGAAATTCGTGTATCACATCTGTTCACTTTAAATTTAGGTATTTTTTAAGATTGGGCAGTGTTATCAAACCGCACCAAATATATTGGTAATAGTTTTTCAGGGAAATTTTAGTTGCTAGTAGTTCTTCAAAGTGAGGTTTTAATAGGTAATAGTTATCAAAAACACCTTATTAATATGCATTATTAATTATACGATATAGAAAAATGAAAGTTTTCATATTTTAAGGGAAAATATACTTTTCTACAAATGTTAACAGTTAAACAAACATGTTCGGGGTCCACTTGTATATTATAATGATTTGAGTAACCAAACAATTTCGCATATTCTTTTAATAATAAATAGAGGATTTTTGAAGAGAAATTATATTGGGATCAATTCAGTATAAGTAAATCAAAAGAAGTTTCGTCCACGATGTTTTAAGAAAGACTGACGAGATCAAAACCTCTTACATAATCTCCTTGAACCACTGTAAGTCATTTCATTTCTACAAATAAAAGGTTACCAAACAGTTGCAAAATTATTACGTAATGGAATAATGTAATCTACTAGGATATCATTCCTCCCATGTTTCTTCTACTTTAAAATTTCAATAACCGTTAGAAAATCGCTCTCATAGATCACATCTTGGTAGCATGTTTTGGCTCTTTATTTTAACCTTGAAGCACTACAACAACTCCCACAACGCAAGGCTGTGTCCTAATTTTTTTAACGGGTGGACGAAGAAACGTGATTACATATTGATGGTTCTTTTAGCTAGTCTATGAGCCATTTTATTACAACTTCTAGGAACATAACGGAATGAAGGACAATGTAAATAACAACCTAAACTTAAAATCTCTATAATAATGACCTTTGTATCTATGTTAACCGGGATGAACTCCAAGATTTGAGCGACGACCTATGCAAAAGGTTACTTCTCCCAGGCTTCATTCTAGCCAATTGAAGAGCTTCCAGAATGGTTAAGGCTTCAGGTTAGGAAGCAGTTTGCGCAAAGCGATTCTCTCATATTATTGTAAATGACAACACTCATATCATTACTATTTTTAACCACCCAAGTACTCAAACTTGCGGCAAGGTTCGATCTCCAGGCAGCATTTGTATAAATAAGAGAGTGAGCTTCGCGCAAAACATGACCAATAATAGGAAACGCATTTCCATCGTAAAGAGCATGCAAATTAACTTCATTATCATCCCAAAAAACAGTGTTATTCAACTAATTCCTATTATCAATCCTCTCCTTTTCAGCATCAATGGTCAAGCCCAATTCATACTCAAATAAACGAATTGAGACAAAAGGAGACAAAGGCTCATGACCAAACACTTGCCCATTACGAGTAACCCAAATGAGTGCACATAAAAGAAATAACCCAATCAATACTACTCTCCTTCTTAAGTAATAAGCCAAATCAATTGATAACTCATTCTTGAATGCTAATATTAGAGCCACTATTAATATTAATATCAAGGATATTTGCGCACTACAATCTTGACGTGTACTCACAATCATGGAAAAGATGTTCAAGGGATTCCACACATTGTTTATCACATAGCCGATAAAGCAAGTAATCATTGATACCTCTCTTTTTAAATTCATGCCCAACAGGTAAGGTATGGGTAAGAACTCTACAAAGCAGAATAATCCATTTTTTTGGACCAGGAAGTCGCCACAAATATTTTTTTTAATCAAAGCCCTACATTTTGATAATGTTCGATTAAGATCTTCAGCACTCGCCTTCGAATTCCAATTATCCCGCCAAGCCTCAAAGTATCATTTATTAACATAATACTCACAGTTCTTCAACAAACTCCAAAAAGCATAATTCTCCTTGACTTCATTACTAAGCGAAATAGCCAGATTTTAGTAGCAAAAAAAATCCTCAAAGAATTTCATTATACTGTCATCATTCCACTTATTATTCGCAGTGATAAGATCCCTAGCTCTCAAGTTATCGAGGGAGGGATTAACATGCAAAAGATCATAATGTTTCGGAATGGGAATCAAAACATCCACCCAAGGGTTAGTCCAGACATTCAAATCAGTCTCGGAACCAACAATCCAGGCAATATGCTTAGCAAAAATCTCAGCACTCCAAAGGATTCCCTTACAAATCCAAGAGTCGTTACTCCTAACAGCCTCAACACTATTAACACAATTAAACCAATCAAAACCCATCTGAACTCCAATAGTACGGCTTATAAGAGAAGAGGGACTACGAAGAATATTCTAACCAACCTTAGCTAGGATCACTTGATTAAAACATCGAGTATTTCTAATTCCCAAACCTCCAAGACCTTTTGGTTGACAATTTACTACTCCAGCAAATGCCCTTCGACGTCTTAGCTCCTCTCCACCAAAAATGTGACAATAAAGAATCAATCTTCTTTGTCACACTTGACGACATTTTAAACACCACTAGGAAATAAGTAGAAAGAAAGGAGCGGATGGAAGAAATCAAAGATATGTTAGCTGCCGACGAGAGTAAGAGTCCTTTCCAAGAGAATGTTCTCTTTTTAACATTGTTAATCCGAAAATTAAAAATATCCTTTTAGACTTACCATGACCAGAAATACCAATATTAGTCGAAAGTCCCAGGTATTTTCTCATTTCAGTCGTAGGAGAGACCCGAAAAGTTTTAAAACAAGCTTGAGCAAACGACAAAGGCGAATTGGGACTTAAAATAATAGCATATTTTACCTCATTAATACAGTGCCTTGAGGCCCTACAAAACCTAAAATAGTAGCAGCCAATGTCGAGCACGAAGAAATAGGCTCCTGATAAGGGTAAAATCGCGTCTCCTTAATCAAAGTAAACCTAATTCACTACTAACTAATAGTCAGCGGTAAGCAAGGTATCGAATCCACAGGAAGGCGGTAGTATTCTAATCTGTTAAACTAGGTTTGTCTCTTAAGTAACAATTTCTGGGTTTTTGATTGTGGTTTCTAACCTAATAGCAATTAATAACAACAACTAAAGTAAACAATAACAACTAATAATAATAACAATAACAACTAATAATAAGCAATAACTAACTATAAGCAATAACAAACTAATAAGGTTGAAAACAATGAGATTAAAAGTCTAGGGTCTCAGGTTCACTAGGA
>JAIUZE010067144.1:0-28238 GCA_022085475.1 Heliosperma pusillum
CTATATTCGGTTCTTTAGGATTGTATATTATTATACACTCTTTTATTTTCCGTATTTATACGGGAGATATGTCTCCCGTCTTGTATATTTCTTTTGTAGAATATTATTTCCGTTTTGTAATGACCCTTTTTATTTTATGACACCTTCGTTATGTTTTATTATCTTTCATGTATTTAAATAATTTTTTTTCTTTCCGCAAATTTGAGGGTGTCACACCGACAAATACCATCATTATCTCGCCCTTTCATGCCGGAATGTCTCTATTATCGGTGTTTCAAGTGTATAGCTTCTTTTATCTTATTTTCTCTCTACCAAGCATCTTTGCCTCCCACATTTTTCTTCAAAACCGACTACGAGACACCTAATTTAACGACAACAATGACAACTTTTGCTTAGTTGAGGGTGGGGTGAGCTCCGAGTAAGAGTGGGTGGAGGAATATGAAGTTCGAAAAGAAAACATGGGATAAATAATGGGTGATGACGGTGCCGGATAATTATTTGCTTGTGTCATCTAGGTGCTTGGATATGTCGTCGTTATTGGTGGGTGTGTGGTCGTCGTCAAGGGCAAGTAGTATGACATAGAATATTTTTAACCCTTTTATCCTGTTTTTTTTCGTGATACTGTTTAGTATGACCAGTGATATTGTTTTGTGTAATCTGTGATATTGTATAGCTGAACTCACGAACTCATGGACTCAAATATTTAGCTGGACTCACTGGATCTTGCCTCTCTCTCTATATATAAAAATAGGATCATATGAGACCACCTCTATTTGGCTAAGATTATATATATAAAAATAGGACCATTCTGAACCACTCAAATAAATAACAACAAATGGCTAAGATTCAGCCACGTCATCGACGTCTATAAACTCCAAGTCTGAGACCTCAAGTCCCTATTCTTTTATTCTGTAATTTTAGTGACCAATATGACTTCTCTCTCCTCCCCCTCTCTCTTCTTCGTCAAAATACAACTATAATCAACTTTTCGAGTTCGTGCGATTTCACAGTCAGTTTTTCTATCACAGTCTTCTTCATCTCGACTCGTTGTAAGTTCTTTATCTATTTCCTTCTAATTTTTGTTTTTATTTCTATTAATGTTTTTAATATGCAATTTATCGATTTTTTCGATTTTTTGTGTTCTTTAATTTAAAGTTTTTTTAATTGCAGATTTTTAGGTGTTTGATTCCTCATTTAAGTGTTTAATTTCTTAATTTTACTGTGTTTAAGTTCTGAAATGCATTATTATGTCGATTATCCATTCTAATTGATTTTAAAATGAGTTTCGTAAGCTTCTATTGTTAATTATCGTTTACTTATTTTAATGTGTGCTAACATTTCTTAATTTATATATCGCAATATAATTATTGTTTGATTTGATTTTGTTGCTGCCTTTGATGTAATTTATGTATATAATTATGAAGTTTATACCGGTTTGTCTTACTTCAGCTTTACAGTTTACATCCTTATTTATTAATCTTTTGATTTTGTATTCATGTTTCTTTATTGTCTAGATATAGAGATGTTTATCTTTGAGTAATGTTGAATCTTCGTATGCTAAACCTGTATTTTTAGTTCGCCTTTGTGTTATTTTTATTGAAAATTTTAGGGCCTTGAGATGTTATCATTTTAAACAATCAGTATATTCTAGTGCTTTCCTGTAACTTTTGCATTGTTTTCTATCATTTTAGTATAAGTTTTCATCACTTTTATCAATAAACATTAGAAAGCGTATTCAAATGGTTATTTTTGTCACTTCTACGATGTTCTTAGTTATTTTAGTATCAAATTCTGTCACTTTAGTGTACTATCTAATTCTTTCACTTTGACCGACATTAGTATCAAGAATAAGTCAACCTCAACAAATAAGGAATGATCATGCAATAATCAATCCCCTAATCAATCACATATCTTCAGCCTAAAATCAAGCTAATATATTTGTAATTTCGGCAAATTGTTAATAGCATTCACATTGTATTCATACACTTCATTAAAACATAAATAGTTGCTGTGCAATCAAAATATATCATCAATAATAATTCTCTTTATGGTATCGAGCTAACAACGATCCTCACGATCAAATTTTTCAATCCTGGGTTTCTCCGTCAATTTCACGCCCCGGCCAACCATTCCAATGGCAAACCAACTGCACCTAGCCAACCACGCTGAACCAACGCACCCTCTCACCATTGTCACCTTCGCTAATTGTATTCAATTCAAAGATTCTGTCACATTCCGTCTATGGCGATTCCAGATCCAAGCCATCTTGAACGGCCTAGCCTTGTTTTCCTTTCTTGATGGTTCCACCGTCACTCCTCCCAAAACAACAACCGTCCCTGCCACACCACCGGAGACACAACCCACGACCCACGACCCAAACCAACCCTGCCTACACAACCTGGTACCGCCAGGATCAACTGATCCTCGGTGCTCTAGCCGACACCCTTGCTCCGCCAATTGCAGCCCTCATTGCCAATGACCAGACCTCCCACGATGCCTAGAACACTCTCTCCAAAACCTTTGCCAACTCCTCCCGTGGCCATCGACTACAAATCAAAGACCGTCTTGACCATATCTCACATACTGACGATATATCTATCACCGATTACATGACTGCTATTAAGTCCTGCCTTGATGATTTGGCTCAATTAGAACATCCCATGGATGTTGACGATATCACTGCTAAAATACTTAACGGTCTTAACTACTCCAAATACCGCTTTGTCATAGAAGCCGTTTGTGCCCGAGATACTCCCATTTCATTTGAAGCCTTACATGAGAAACTTATCCAACACGAACTCCGTCTCAAAAATGACTCCTTGTCCTCTTTTTTCACACCCTCTGCCCAATGGCGGATCTGGGTGTAGGCCCGTATAGGCAAGTGCCTACACTAACCCAAAAAAAAAAAATTACTTCCACAAAACTTGGTCGACTACCATTCTCACACTCCAAAACACAAAAACAAAAACCAAATAAACCACAAGTAACTCCGGACTCCACTCGACCAGTCCTCCACCTCCGCGGCTCCGGCTCTCTGCTCCGTCCAGTCGACCTCCTCCGTCAACGGTCTAGTTTTCCCCAAATCTCAAGTAAGTTCTTCCCCCAAATCTGAAATATCCAAGTTTTTCCACTTTGATTCGATTATTTTTGTAGTTAATAATGTTAGATACTTAGATTTAGATAATTAGATTGTTAGATTAATATATTGCTATGGATTTACTGATTAAGATTGTTAGATTGTTAATTTTTTAGATTGCTAATTTTCCAAACTCTAATTTTATATTTCCAAACCCTAATTTCGTTTGGAAGCCCTATTAATATCAACCAAAAGGAGTCCTTATTGACAAACATATTATAAGATATCGGCCACTCGAAAATTGACGATATCAGAATTTTAATGTATAAATGTTGTCCGCAATTTTTTTTATACTTTGCCACCCCTTTACTAAAATCCTTGATCCGCCCCTGCCTCTGCCAATGCAGGCAATTACCGTCCCCATAAACGTCATCCCTACCAAAATCGTTGCCAAAATTACCAACCCAAACCTGCTGCCAATACCAACCAGACCACCTACTCAAAGCCCTTCAAGGGACGTTGTCAATATTGCGATACAGTTGGCCACGTAGCATCAGATTGCCCCGATCTCCAAACCAAATACCCTACCTTCGTGTTCCCTACCCGCAAACCCCGAGGCCCTCCTCCTCAAGCACATACTGCCACTCACTCCGCTCCTCACGCACACCGCTCCTGGACGGTTGACAGTGGTGCTTCGCACCACATCACCAATGACCTAAATACTCTCTCACTCCATCAACCTTATGATGGCCCGGACGATCTTGTTATCGGTGATGGGTGATGGTTACGCGCTGCAGATTACTCATTCTGGTTCTTTCACTATTTCCTCCTCTCCCACTAATCTTTTATTTAATAATGTCTTAGTTGTCCCTTCCATTTCCCGTAAACTCTTATCCATTTCTCAGTTTTGTACCGATAATCACGCTTATGCCATTTTCTTACCTACTTCGTTTCGTATTAAGGAAATCCAGACGGAAGCGGTCCTTCTCGAGGGTCCGCTTATTGACGGCTCCTACATTTGGACTCCAGCTTCCCCTCACGCCAATATTGCCACCACCCCGAGTCAAGCACTGTGGCACCATCGACTTGGGCACCCATCATCAAAAATTCTAAAGTTTATTAGCTCTAAATTTCAATTACACATCTCTGATTTTACGCCATGTATTTCATGCAATCTAAATAAAAGTCACAAACTCCCATTTGGTTCATCGACTCTCACATCCACCGCTCCTCTTGACTTAGTTTTTTCCGATGTTTGGACCTCACCAATTCTTTCCCCCCGACTCATTTAAATCTTATGTCATATTTGTCGATCATTTTACACATTATCTCTGGCTTTACCCGTTAAAACGAAAATCAGACACAAATTACATTTCAAAAATATCAGGCCATTGTTGAAAAACACTTTAATAAACCAATCCGTCAATTTTACTCCGACAACGGCAGAGAATACACGACACTCACCCATAATCTCAATCTCCAAGGTATCACCCATCTCACTACTCCGCCCCATACTCCGGAACATAATGGTTTTGCTGAACGCCGGCATCGACACATTGTTGAAACCGGCTTAGCATTACTTACACACGCCTATTTGCCCTTATCTCTATGGCCCTACGCATTTACCACGGCCGTTTACTTAATAAATCGACTACCTACACCCTCACTAGACAATCAATCTCCATATTTTAAACTTTTTAAGCAAGAACCAAATTACTTAAAATTACATAACTTCGGTTGCCTTCGCTTCCCGTGGTTACGTCCTTATAATAATCACAAGTTACAACCTCGTTCAATTGAATGTGTATTTTTTGGATACTCACTTACCCAAAGTGCCTACCTTTGCCTTGACCCGCTCACCTCTCGTATTTACACCTCCCGTCACGTTAAATTTATTGAAAACCAATTCCCCTATTATCGTCTTCTCAAACTCACCTCCACACCAACTTCCATGACCACAAATGATTGGTGCAATATCTCCCTTCCTTTGCTAAACCCATCGCCTGTACCCCCTTCCCCACCGAACCCAACCAGAACCCCTGCTCCTGCTGCCTCCTCTGCCCCCTGTGTCTTCCCCTGCCTCGCCAACTCCTAACCAGCCCCCTCCTCCTTCTCCAGCTACTCACCAGTCCCCACCACCACCCTGTACTCATGCTTTATCACCTATTCCCCCACCACCACCTCCTCCCCGACCTCATCATATCACACGCCTCTCAAACAATATCCGGCGACCCAACCCGAAATATGCTAAGATCGCCACTGCTCCTACTACCTACATCACACCCACAACGATAAAACAGGCCCTTGTTGACCCACCATGGCGCGTCGCTATGCAGGCCGAGTATGATGCCCTCACCCGTATTAACACTTGGACACTCGTTCCCCCCGGATACCGCCTCAAACACTATTGGATGTAAATGGGTCTTTCGCATAAAATACAACCCCGATGGTAGCTTAAAACAACATAAAGCTCGTCTCGTCGCAAAAGGCTTTCACCAAAGAACAGGTCTTGATTATACGGAAACATTCAGCCCCGTTATCAAACCCACTACAATTCGCCTTATTCTATCCCTTGCCGTTATGAATGGTTGGTCGCTCCATCAAATTGATGTGAATAATGCATTTCTCCAAGGTACGTTACATGAATCTGTCTACATGATCCAACCCCTTGGTTTTGTACACTCTGAAAAATCCGACTACATTTGTAAATTAAAGCAAAGCAATTTACGGTCTCAAACAAGCTCCTAGAGCTTGGTATAACGAATTAAGAAATTATCTAGTTCAATATGGCTTTCGAACCTCTATTTCCGATACATCTTTATTTATTTTTGACCGCACTAATGTCAAGTTATTTGTTCTAGTTTATGTCAATGATATAATAATTACAGGTCCGTCTACTTCCGAAATTACAAAGTTCATCACGGCTATTTCAAACCGCTTTCCCCTCAAAGATCTAGGACCACTTTCATACTTTCTAGGCATGGAAGTAACTCCGACTACCAACGGTCTTCATCTCAATCAAACGAAGTATAATTCTGATTTATTAACCCTATACAATATGTCCGAATGCCATCCTTCCTCAACTCCCATGTTATCTCATCCGTCGCTGACCCGTCTTCCTGATCATTCAGTCCAAGATGAAACTAATTACAGGGCCATTGTAGGGAGTCTTGAGTAGTTGTCTCTCACCCGCCCCGACATTGCTTTTCCGATAAATAAATTGGCTCAGTTCCTTACTCATCCTACGGCTACACATTGGGTTGCTCTTAAGAAATTGCTTCGTTACCTCAGTGGCACACTTCATCTCGGTATTACCTTACTTAAAAATACTTCGTTCAATCTTCATGCTTATTGCGACGCTGATTGGAGTGGTGATAAAGATGACTATGTATCCACTACCGGTTTTATCGTTTTTCTTGGCAATAATCCTATATCATGGTCCTCTAAAAAGCAACGAGCTCTCTCTCGATCATCCACGGAAGCCGAATATCGTGCTATTGCTGACACCACTGCTGAAGTTCTTTGGCTAACCTCCCTTCTAACGGAACTCCGCATTTGCCCACCATCTGCTCTAGTAATTTTCTGTGATAACTTAGGTGCTGCAAACTACTCCGCCAATCCCATTTTTCACTCACGAATGAAGCATCTCGCCCTTGCTTTTCACTTTGTCCGAGAACAAGTTCAACAAGGTACTATACGAGTTCAACATATTAATGGTGATGATCAATTGGCGGACTCACTAACGAAACCTCTTCCTCGACCCCGTTTCACTCTCTTAACTTCCAAGATTGGGCTTACTCTTCGACCGTCCATCTTGCGGGAGCGTATCAAGAATAAGTCAACCTCAACAAATAAGGAACGATTATGCAATAATCAATCCCCTAATCAATCACATATCTTCAGCCTAAAACCAAACTAATATAATTGTAATTTAGGCAAATTGTTAATAGCATTCACATTGTATTCATACACTGCACTCAACCATAAATAGTTGCTGTACAATCAAAATATATCATCAATAATAATTCTCTTTAATTAGAAACAATTTTTATTTCCATCCTTTTGCTTGGTCTTTCCTGTGTGAACCACTGTGCCTTATCGTATTAACTTGGCCTATGATACATCTGTGTGTCTATATTGAAACTCAAAGTTTTTGGTTTTCTGTTTTGGCTTTCCTCACTCAACATAAAAGAATTTTTTTATACAAGGCACCATTTTTTTTGCCCTCTTGAATTTGTGTGCTGGTTGTGTATTTGACAAAATTTTGTGTTTGTATTTAAGCTTAAACGACGATATAATATGATGCTTATTGCAATTTAATTTGCTTAATAGGTGTTGCTATTGCATTATACACAAATTCATGGTGGTGGGGATGCCTCTGTACGCAAGCATAGAGATTATGAAGCAGTAGTTAGATGCTTAAAGAATCATAAGGAGATGGAGTTAGAAGAAATCCACTGGAAAACTTATAATGTGGCAGAGAAGCTATCTCATTCTTACAATATGAGACGATGGATATTGTCAGTTCATTCCCCTTCTCCCTTTCGTTGATCTTAACATCCAATTAATCCATAGAAATTGAGTTGTCATAGTTACTACTAAGGCTATCATTATATTTGTGTCTATGAATATGATTTTCTATGTGGATGACAATTCTTAGATAAAGTACATATACAAGCCCTGAAGCCCATTTTCCGTCAATTTAGGCATATTTTTTGTCATTCTGTTTTCTATCCATTTTTTGACAACTATAATTGTCAAAAATGAGATAAGGTGGTATATGATTTTTTGTCACTTTAGGTGAGTTTTTTTTCACTTTAGGCATATTTTATGTCATTCTATTTTCTGTCTATTTTTGACAAGAATAATTGTCAAAAGTGAGATTTGGTGGTGTATGATTTTGTGTAATTTTAGATACATTTTGTGTCACTTTAGACATATTTTATGTCATTTTATTCTCTTTTTTCTTACAACTATAGTTGTGAAAAGTGATATTGGGTAGTGTATAATTTGTTGTTTACTTTAAGGTATATTTTTCGGCATTTTAAGCATATTTTTTGTCATTTATTTACGATTAAAAGTTTGATAATTTTCCGTCTATTAGCTCAAATGGTAGAGCATTTTGCAAATTGCACAAGGTGTGAGTTCAAATCTCACATAGACGAAATATGACTAAAGTATACAAGTATGGTGTTTGTGCATGAGTTTTGCAGATCTTGGAGTTTTGTTGTCATATGAGCCTTCTTGCGTGTTAATTTGTCTACTGCATTGAACTTTGTTCTAACTATCCTTTTTTTTTTGCCAATTTTCCTATGTTTTGAGTTATTATAGTATGGGCTGCCAAAAAAAAAAAAAGAGTTATTATAGTATGCACGTTGATGACATGATTCGGTTGCAAATGAACAGAAAACTTGAAAAGAAGGAGCTTATTTGTTGGTAGCATGAGAAGTTTAATTATGTCTGAGGTATTCAAGAGCGGGTGGTATATGATTTTGTGTCACTTTTTAGATACATTGTGTGTCACTTTAGGCATTTTCCTGTCATTTATATTCATTCATTTTTTACAACTATAATTGTCAAAAGTGAGATTTACTGGTGTATAATTTTTGTGTCACTTTAGGTACATTTTCCGTCACTTTAGGCATATTTTATGTCATTTTTGACAACCAAAATTGTTTATAGTGACATTATGTGTTGAATGATTTTGTGTCACTTTAGGTACATTTTCCGTCACTTTAGCCATTTTTCTGTCATTCTATTTTCCGTCTTTTTTTTACAACTATAGTTGTCAAAAGTGAGATTGGGTAGTGTGTAATTTTGTGTCACTTTTTAGGTACATTTTCCGTCATTTTAGGCATATTTTTTGTCATTCAATTATAATAAAAATTTTGATATTTTTTTCGTCTATTAGCTCAAAAGGTAGAGTTTTGTCCAAATTGTACAAGGTGTGAGTTCGAATCTCACATAAGCGACTAAATCTGATAATATCATATTATCAAGCTCATTTTTCAATTTTTTTATTTCCTTTTAAATGTTATTTCTTCTACTTTAGTTACAAAATATGTCACTCTAAATGTGCTATATGTTATTTTAAATTAAATCAAATAATTTTTTTACGTAAATTACATTTTGTTACTTAACTGCTACTTCTGTTATTCTAGTAACGATATCTGTCACTTTAAGTATATATTATTTTTTAGTATAAATTAAAATAAAATAATATAATTTTAACCTATATTACGATTTTGTATTTTTAAATGTCCTTTAAGTTACACCAGTAAAAAAATATGTCACTTTATGCATAATATTTGTCCTTCATTTTACAATTTTTTTTAGTATTTTACCATTTCAAATGTGAATTTTTTAATATTGTTGCGTATTTGAAAAAAATATTGTCTAATTGAATTGTTTGTGGGAGTCATTGATCTCATCTAAATGAGTGGCTCAGATTGGTACGGAGATCTCACCAAATTGAGAGATCTCATATGATCTCTGCTCTCATATGATCTCACCGTGAGAACTCCGCCTTACAAAATTTATTTTTTAAAACTAACGAAATATTTGGATTCAGCGTAGAATATTATGGCTAGATAACATATTTCGTGGCTGAAAATTAATAAGCTACTGACGAAAATCGAGTCGAAATAGATTTTACTCTTTTTAATGCACATAGTACTCAGTTTCATGTATCTAACAATTTTCATGCACCTAGTACTCGTTTTCATGCATCTAGAGCTAGTTATTTTCATGCACCTAGTAATTATTTTCATGCATGTAACAATTTTCATGCACCTAGTGCTCGTTTTCATGCATTTAGAGTAGTTTTAGTTTGTCTAATTGAATTTATGTCCATTAAGTACATATTTTTTTTTAATATAATCAATAAATTTTGTTTACTTACTACAAATATTTTGATTGAATAAACTAAACTAATTGTAAATGGCTCATGAAAACTTTCGAAACAAGATTTGGTGGAGATTTAGTGAGAGTTCTCATGGTTCTCATTATATTAGTGGTTCTCACCGGATCCTGACCCTATATATATATATAGAGAGAGAGAGAGACCGGATCCAGTGAGGCAGCTAATTATGGCGAGGCGGCTAGCCTCACCAAATTCATTCATTAAACTTGGACTTTGTTTGTTTTGTGAATCTCAGACCTTAATATGTGAATCTGAGACTTTGTTTTGTGAATCTGAGACCTTATCATGTGACTCTCAGACTTTGTTGGACTGACACCTAATTTCTAATATGCATTGGGCTGAAAAATTGTTGGGGTCATTCCTAACTTTTCATTTGACCCAAAATCATTTATCTCTCTAAAAAAATAAAAAGCCCAAAACACTTAACCTCTCTCTCTCTAAAAAACTAACAAAAAATATATCTTCATAAAATCTTCATAAAATCTTCATAATATCACAGACTGATATCTTCATGCATAAATTTAGGTAATTCAATCAATCATATAAGTTTGTTAATTGCATCATTCAATCAATTGCATAAATTTAGGTAATTCAATCGATCATTCATTCAAATTTTCGATCAAAATTTTTGATCATTCATCTAGTTAATTGATCATTCCATCAATCAATCAAAGACGAAGATTTCTAGGTAATTTCCAGTTAATTTCCAGAGCATAATAATATAGGTTTGTTAATTCAATCCTAAATCGATCATAAATCAATGATATAACGATCGATTGATATTTCCTTGATGATAAAAGGCTCGCGATTTACTTATTACATTATTTTCGTCGATTTGCAGCTGTAATTGCTATGGAGATTGTAGATATCGCAACGGTTGCTGATAATACAACGGTTGAAACAGGTATTTTTTTTTTCGCTAATTAATGTTTTATGAATCATAGATTGTGTTTTATGAATTCATATGTTAAGTTTTTGAATCTGAGTCCTTGTTTAGTGAATATTGAAGCTTCATCTGTGAATATATATAAAAGATAATACTTTGAAACTTGATCGAAATTAATAAGATCATGTACTTTGCTCGTTTCCTTATTTTGTGAATCACAGTCCTTGTTCAGTGAAACTTAGACCTTGTTTTGTGAAACTTAGAGCTTGTTTTGTGAACCTAGAAGATAATATTATAAAACTGACTACTAGCTAAGTGGTTAAAATCATCTTCTCTGCTTTATTTTATTGTTTGTGAATCTAAGAGATTTTTTTTGTGAAACTTAGAACTTGTTTTGTGAAAGTAAAAGATAATATTATGAAACTTGAAACTTGTTGTGTCTATTATTTTGTTTGAGTTCTTGTTAATCTGATTTTGTTGAACCTTTTATCTCCTTAGGTGTTGATTCCAATGTCAACTCCAACGCTCTAATTCTGGTCAGTTGTGGTGTGACGCCTCGTGTCGGTTGTGGTGAGGATCTTTGCTCTAATGTTGGTTCTGGTCAGGATGGTGAGGTTTCTACTGTTGTCTCAACAACCCCTACAATGCCAACTATTTCCACGCCTACTACTTTGGTAACTTACACACCGTGTGGTAGTGAGCAATGGATAAGTAGGATTGAAGAGAAGTTTACACCGGTGATTGGCAAAACATTTGTGGACTTAGAGTCAGCGATTATGTTCTACAAAATTTATGCTATTGCTTGTGGGTTTGAAGGAAGGCTGTCTTCAACTAAGAGGTTTCATGATGGTATTATTCGAACAAAAGTCATGGTTTGCCATCGTGAAGGTTTTAATAAGAGGAAAAGACGTCCTCCCCAAGCTGGTGCACAAACGAAGACAAAATCAACTGCTAAAACCGGCGCAAAAAAGGGTGGAGGTGGAGATGAGGCTGAGAGTTCTAATAGGCGAACATGTACCAGGATAACCAAGATTAAAAGGTGGGGGTGTGATGATCAAATTCATTTTCGAAAAAGGCATGTACAAGATTCAACTATTCTACGAGGGTCACAATCACCCACTGACTCCGGTGAAAGATAGGGAATTCGAGAAACTTGCAGAAAATATAAATAAATTGGAAGCATATCATAAGCAGTTGATTATCCAGAATTCGAGAGTGAATGTTGGGCCTAGTTTAACATACAACTTATGCAAGGAGCAAGCAGAGGGTTTTGAAAATGTGGGAGCTTCCCTTAGGCAATTCAAGAATTTTCAACGGAATGTGAAGTGTCTCCTTAACTGTAAGGATGGACAAATGTTCATATCGCGTTTGGAAACCCTTAAAGAAACGAAAGGGTTGGAATTTGCTTATGAAACGGATACTGACGGATCTTTGACAAGGATTTTTTGGACAGATGCGGTGTCCAAGAGATCTTACGCATTGTTTGGTGATGCATTTTCATTTGATCCTACATATGGGACAAACAAATACAACATGAAATTCACGCCTTTCACTGGCATTGACCATCATAAGAAATCGGTAACTTTTGGATGTGCTCTTTTAGACCATGAGGACGATGGAGCATTTATTTGGGCGTTTCAGCAATTTTTGAAAGTAATGGGTGGCAAAGAACCACATTACATCATCACTGACCAAGACCCAGCAATAATAATTGCAGTTCCAGGTCTGTCTGTGAATCTCAGACCTTATTCTGTGAATCTTTGAGCCTTTTTTGTGAAACTTGGTTAAAATGACCTCTTCTTACTCTTTTTCTTATTTGGTGAATCTCAGACCTTGTTTAGTGAATCTTAGAGCCTTTTTTGTGAAACTTGGTTAAAATCACCTGGTTCTTACTCTTTTTCTTATTTGGTGAATCTCAGACCTTTTTCTGTGAATATTAGACATTGTTCTGTGATACTTGGTGAATCATTTAGTTATACTTTTTGGTGAATCGAGAGACATCATTTGTTAGACATAGCTTTTGCATGTGGCACATTATGACATAATATGAGATTAAAAAATGATCTTGAAAATATGAGATAATGTGATTTTGTGATTTTGCAGCCGTGTTCAAAAAAGCTAGACATCGCTTTTGCATGTGGCACATTATGAAAAAAGTAACAGACAAGGTTGGGAGCAAAATTTGCAAAGAAACTGAGTTCTTAAGCCGTCTGAACAATGTTGTCTGGAATGACGACATGGAGCCTGAGGAATTTGAAGAGAATTGGGATCAGGTCATGAGCGAGTTCTCGTTAGAAGGACACAAATGGTTGACTGACAAGTTTGCAGAACGAGACCAGTGGATACCCGCTTATTTCAGGAATGTGCCAATGGGAAACATTTTAAAAACCACACAAAGATCAGAGAGTACGAATAGCTTCTTCAAGAGATTTGAAAATAAATATGGGACTCTCGTGGAATTTTGGATGAGATTTGAGAGTGCCATGGACCAACAAAGGCACAATCTAAAGCTTCTTGAAGCACAGAGCGATAGTTCAATGACTGAAACAAAATTCGGGTCAAAATGGGAGGACCAAGCAGTGAGGGTCTATACGCATGAAGTGTTCCCAGAGTTCCAAAAGGAGGTTCAGTTTTCGATAAATGCGAGTAGTGTCTGTGGATATACCCCACCAGATCCAGTAACTAACTTTGAGGTTTCAATGGTTGAGGACGCGAACAAGCGAAAGAGATATGCGGTTGAGTATAATATGAGAACACTGGATGTAAGTTGTTCATGTAAAATGTTTGAAAGGAAAGGTATTTTATGCAGCCACATCATCTATATTTGCTCAGCGAAGTTTAAGGAATTACCTGAGAAATACATCTTGCGTAGATGGAGAAAGGATGCACTCAGAAACCCAGTTCATGATTCGAACGGAAACCTTCTGGAAAACTACGATTCTGCTGCTAATAAGAAATTTGGAATGCCTCGTGTCTGGTCTGAGATATATGCAACTCTTGGTATCCTAAAAACTAAAGAAGATTCTGATCTGAGTGAGTTTGCTGAGCTAATTAGAGAATTCCGAAAGAAGTTGGAGCCAAACCCAAAGCCTTTGACAAAGGAACAGGAATTGGAGGTCCTTCTGAACTGCAAGATTCCAAAAGAAGTCAAGATCCTACCACCTAAGGTCTCTAAGAATAAGGGTAGTGGTAAAAGATTGGTGAGTGGTAAAAATAAGGCAATTATGAAGGCAAAAAAACCGAAAAGGTTGTGTGCTAAGTGTAAACGTATGTCACACCATGATAAAAGGAATTGTCCAAATGCTTTTGCAGAGCTTCCTCCCGAAGATCAAGTATGTGATTTTAGTTTCACTTCTGCTTTTTTAGTTCTGAAATGTGAATCTAGCTCCTGATTTTGTGAAACTTAGCCCTAGATTTGTGAACAAGTTCTGAAACTTTTGCTGTTTTTCTTATTTTGTGAATGTCCGACTTTTTAATATGAATCTTAGAGCTTGTTTTGTGACACTTTGTTTAACAGGGTGATACATCAGTAGACGAAGAAGAGGAAGAAGAAGAGTGTAGAGAATGATGGCGATGTGAGCATGATGACGATGGAAGGAGCACTAGTTTTATTACGTTTACTTTGATTAACTCTTTCTCTTATCTTGATTTTGGGAGACTTCGACAAGATTTTGTGAAACTTAGAGCTTGATTTGTGAACATAGAAGGTCTGAAACTTTTGCTGTTAATGTCAGGCCTTATTTTGTGAATGTCAGAGCTTATTTTGTGAATGTCAGAGATTATTTTGTGAATGTCAGACCTTTTAATATGAATTGGTAGAAGACGAAGAACATGAAGAAGAAGAGTGTTGCTTAAAATTAACTGTAGGTTGTCTAGGCCAACTTCTCAATCCTATCCTATTCCTCCATTTTCAATGGTTTACGGTGTTGATGTCGATTATTATGATTATGATTTTATTTTAACAGAATTTGATGTCAATCGTTTTCATATGAATCTATTAGATGTTGTTAGCCATGTTGTCATTTGGTTGTTATGAACATAGATATGGCCCTTACATTGGTTTGCGACTTGCAAAGTAATCATCATCAAACTCAAATATTGAAATTGGAAACTTTAAATACATTTAATTGGAAAAGTTAATTGGACTACAATGAAAATTTAATACAATGCATTCAACAAAAATTCCTTCGATTAACGTTTGCTTTGAAGGCTCATTTCTTGGCTATATCAATAAGTGAAAACCTACACAAACAAAAACAAGTACAATATTCAGCAAAGTTAATTACGAAATACTCAGCAAAGTTATGAAGGAATGGAATTCACGTCATTTTTCGTATATTAATGAAATATAACGAAGTGTACCTTTTCGTATTTTTATCCCATTTGAGAAGTTCCAACATTATAGACTTTCGATATTCTGGAAAATTCTGCAAAGAGTGACGTATATTAATGAAATATATTCATGCTCCTCAAAATAGTCACTTTCGTATACTAATGAACTTACCTCAAAATAGTCACTTTTCGTCCATAAACTTTGATCATCTAATGCACTCAACCACTTCAGCACAAAAACTCCACAATCATAACTAGATTCACAAAACAAACTCTTAGATTCACATAATAAGGTCTCAGATTCACAAAACAAGTTCTCAGATTCACATAATAATGTCTGAGATTCACAAAACAAAGCCTCAGATTCACTTAATAAGGTCTGAGATTCACATAATTAGGTCTGAGATTCACAAAACAAAGTCTTAGATTCACAAAACAAGTTCTCAGATTCACATAATAATGTCTGAGATTCACAAAACAAAGTCTTAGATTCACATAATAAGGTCTGAGATTCACAAAACAAGCTCTAACCCAGATTGACATACCTTGTTGTTTGTTGTGGAACATCCAAATTGACAACTTCATTAAGGTGCATGTACAGCAAAGATCTGAAAGACTCTCCAAGAATTGTTGCAACATTGTACAACTGAAAAGAAAAAGGCAATAAAAGATCAAATATATTTTCGAGGTATACTTTTAAAAGATGAAAAACAAATATTTTGGAAAAAAATCATACAATCTCTGAGGCATGGTGGTTGTCTTCATCCACATTTATACTTTGCATAGAGTCAAGGATGAAATTCTTTCCCTGCTTTAAGTCGCAGATACAAGCCCACCAATGCTTCAACTTCTTGTTATGCAAAGGAATAAAAACCTGAGAAAGTAAATGTACATCAGAAACCAATCAACAATACTTGTGAACAACAGTAAATAAATAACAAAATGAATGGCAGAACTGACCATGTCGATATGGCTACCATCAGCTGGAATGTATTGGGGCTTTATGTATTGACCCCAAATCTCCGGGTTAGTTTCTGCATCAACAGCCTGCATCTCACAAAAAGGCAATTTGTACAATTTTTTCGAAACAAATTTAAGAATGAAAAATACTTGAATATCAACGTCTAAAGGATTTGACGCTCACATATACTGTTGTTGGCAAGTAAAGCACATTTGATCTACCCACTGTGCGCTTAATCCCAACAATATCAATGATCTACAAAATAAAATTGTGTTAGGAAAAAGAGACATCGAGTGAATCATCCAGTTTCACGAAATCAACTTAGTTTCACAAACTAAGATCTAGGATTCACAAAATAAGGTCTGAGATTCACCAAATAAGGAAACGTGCATAATATTTACCTGATCCATAATAAGCCCACGCGATGTAAGGCTCTGCAACGCATCTCTAGTGACCTCCATCCACGGAGTGGACACCAGAACCTCACTTAATTATTGAACAAATGCAATTAGTACATATATCTCTCACAATTTTTTTTTAAAAAAAATCAAAGAAAAAGTATGACATTACTGTGCAATTGCCTTTGTTCTTCTCCCAACACAAGTCACCAATTCCTTGTCAGTGAAAGGTAGTCCAAGAGAGGAACTCAATTCTAGTGCATCTTTTTCGACTATTTCTTTGGATAGGTTCCCAGAACATGTAGCAATTTGATGGCACACCCTCAATGCAAAGCGCCTGAGCTGACCTTCCTATTAATGCAAAAAAAAAACCAAAGGTTTCAAAAAAACTGTGGAATATTAAAGTTGGTGCAAATGTATAAAAATTAAATTAGATGTTGAAAAGAAAACTTACAGTATTTACGGTTATTAGAGAATTAGTTTTGTTCCCTTTGTAATTCTCCAATATGTTCAGCAAATAGAGGCCATTATCTATTTGATTGCATTTCAGAATTGATTTTGGGACAAACACTTCAGGCATTGCCATCGAGGTAAGGCCTGTCACTGATGGCAACTTTGATTGAAGAAGGTTGATGAGCCTGTCTTGCTGTATGAACAAAAGAGTAATTAGTGAGAGAAATTAAAAAGGTCATAGACTCAGAACAAAAGTGGATACAAGAGACGTACCGTGGGTTTATAAAAAGGAGTGTAATCAACAGATATGTCTTTCATGGGATGGATGATTTGGCATTTGCAAGATTCTGGTCTTAGATCGAAACAAAACAAGAATGGTGGGCATGAGGGAGCGATGATTGGAGTCAAAATCTGAAAGACAGAAGAAAAAATGCACTGAATTAAAAAGACAAGTCCACCTTCTCATCTATATTTTAAAAATAAACGTAAGAACAGATAATAAAACCAAATAAAAGACTTACTAATTGCGCTGCAGCAACATCAACATTGTCCAGACACTGGAACAAAAATAGCATCATGTGTGAGTAATGGTTATAACTGAACTCCATGTAAAATGGGGTTATAGAGAAGGGGTAGTAAGACTAACACTAACACTGTCAGTGGAATGTGGCACAAATAATCGACAAGCAGAATCCCGTGATCTCAAGCTCTCACCACTGTTTAGGATTTCACACCAGACATTTATCACATCGGGAGATACTTGATCACCTTCAACCAAACTCTTCAATTGCCTCCTTGTCAATGTCTGGGTTTCACTTTTGAAAAGAAACTCCCTGGAAGCATAGGTCACACACACATTTTAAGTAAGTTTCACAAAATCACCATCCAGTTTCACAAAACAAGCTCCAGGATTCACAAATTAAGCAGTAAGTTCAGGTTTCACCAAAAACACCTAACAGTTTCACTAAATCAGGTCCAAGATTCACATAACAACATCTAAGATTCATATAACAAGGTCTGACATTCACAAAATAACGTCTGAGATGTACCAAATAAGGAAAAAAAATCAGGAAAATGTAATTTTTAACCACTTATGATAAGATAAATACCTTTCATCAAGTGATTCCACAAGGATGAAATCCAATACATTCTTCTCCGCTTGAGTAAAATCCTTGAGAATATTAGTGTTTCTTTGGAGATACGGAGATCGATAGACTTCTGCTGGAACTGTAGGCCTCTTGTTACGAGCTGTCTTCACACGAACACCTCGACGAGTGTAAACAGCTGGAGTTTGTGTTATATCAACTAGATCTACTTCCACTGTGGGCTCAGAATGGTCAGGTTCAGGTTCGGCTTGATCAGATTCAGGTTGATCAGCTTCACCATAAGATGTGGAAGGTTCAGGTTGAGGTTCAGTTTCAGGTTGACGTTGAGGTTGAGGTTCGGTTTCAGGTTGAGGTTGAGGTTGAGGTTGAGATAAAAATTCTTCGGGTTGAGATAAAAGATGGTCATCAAGTGGTAGGAGCCTAAAGGATGGGCATTCTGGTTTTGGTGGTGAATGATGTGGCTGTATTGGTTGGAAGGCTTCATCCATAATCTCCAGTGCCGCCAACAAATCAGCCTCAGACCACCCAGTAATTCTCTCCGTATTCTCGGCAATATTCTCAACAATACAAGACAAAATATTCTCCTCGTTCTGCTCATGCTCCTCATTATCCACAATCTCCTTCTCCTCCACAGTCTTCCCATTATCCTCATGCTTCCTATTATCCTCATTCCCACACTTTTCTTGTTGGGATAACCTAAAACCTTCTGCCATACCATCCGCATCTGCAACTAGTTTATCAACTGTTGGTGAGGAATGTAGCTTGCTGGGAGCTTGGCTAGCAAGACTTTTGTACTGCAAAAAGGCTTGAGCCAAGACCTTTGCGGATTCCGCAAATTTATCAACAAACTCACTAGCACTGCCTGAATTGCTAGATACAGCAGGAGCAGCAGTTTCGGCATGTTCAGATTGTTGTTGCTCAGGTTGTTGTTCAGATTGCTTCACAGGTTGATGTTCAGAAGAAGGAGCACCAAGACTTTTGGAAGTCTGCCGAAAGTCAATTTTAAGAAGCGAAGAAGGTGCATGTGGCATATGCTGACTCATTACAAGCGGAGGCTCAACAGAACCCCTGCCAAAAGTTCTCGTCTTAGAATTTTTGTCGTTCAGTTCATCATTAATTCTCTTCAATATAGCTTCTGTTGTCCAGGTGGAGAGTGTCGAAAACTGGCGACTAACAAGGCGTGATTTGAAGACACACCAGTCTAGATAAACACAAACCAAGGCCATAATTGGGCCACCAAACCAGTTTTCTTTCAACTGTTTGGTCTCAAACTCTTCCTTTTGCCAAGACTGAACTTGGTCAGCCAACTTCCTTTTGATGAAGTTGCACCAGTTGAAATCAGAGATCGAGTCGGTGTTTGCCAAACTTTTAAGAAGTTTCAAACTGGCCTGATTCCCTACAACACCCCCTAAAAGAGCGGAGAAAATGTAAATGATGAAATTGCGCTTGAAATCATCTCCGCCTTCTTTTTGTGTAGGGAGCTTGGCCAGAATGTCTTTGACATCAATGGAATCATTGCCGAAATGGCTTTTGAACTTCTCCAAAACAGACAGATAAACAGGGCACTTATCTCCATTAGACGCTTCAATGACAACATTTGGACCCATTGGTAATCCCAGGGAAAGATATATATCTTCCTCTAAAATCGGAAGCTTCCCGTCCAACAAGCATCCTTTAATCGGGTCATAATTCGAAACTAGCCAATATGCCAAGCTTCCCGGAACTTTCTTTATTTGAAGAAGCAATAGAGAACCAAATCCCATTTCTTGGATAGCTTGAATTTGTTTCTCTGATAGCGGACTATCCTCATTGTGAAGAAAGTGGTAAAGCCCAGCTGGAGACATCCGGGTCCTCAACACCGGCAATCGCCCTTTATAGTTTCTTTTCTTTTTAGTTGGTTCATATACTTCACTAGTAGAGCTAGCTGGTGTTGATCGCTTCATATTAGGTCTGAGATTCACAAAATAAGGTCTGAGATTCACAAAATAAGGTCTCAGATTCACAAAATAAAGTCTCAGATTCACATAACAAGGTCTGAGATTCACAAATTAAGATCTGATATTCACAAAACAAAGTCTCAGATTCACATGATAAGGTCTCAGATTCACAAATTAAGATCTGATATTCACAAAACAAAGTCTGAGATTCACATGATAAGGTCTCAGATTCACAAAACAAAGTCTCAGATTCACATATTAAGGTCTGAGATTCACAAATTAAGATCTGATATTCACAAAACAAAGTCTCAGATTCACATGATAAGGTCTCAGATTCACAAAACAAAGTCTCAGATTCACATCTTAAGGTCTGAGATTCACAAATTAAGATCTGATATTCACAAAACAAAGTCTCAGATTCACATGATAAGGTCTCAGATTCACATGATAAGGTCTCAGATTCACATGATAAGGTCTCAGATTCACAAAACAAAGTCTCAGATTCACATATTAAGGTCTGCGATTCACAAATTATGTGGCATCATGAGAACTAGATAATAATACAAATGTTGTACAAGATCCAAAATAAGGAAAAGAGACTTTCATTACTAGATAATTATACAAATGTTGTACAAGATCGAAAATGTAAAAAGACAACTAGATAATTATACAAAAGTTTGCCTTGATACATTTAATTACAAAAGACGCTGCCTACAGATTATATTTAATTACAAAAATGATAAAGTTGAGCAGCTGTCCTATAGATCGAGCAAGAGAGGTAAATCCATATAAGATAACGTTGCCCGAGTTAATAACTCGGTTGAAACAGCAACTGCTATGTCACGGTCCGGAGACGGTAGAGATAAATGTTGAAGCAACTCATTGACGTGTGCGAGTGCAGTATCATCGAGAGCGGTAAGGTGTTCTCTTTGCAAAGGATTTTGCTCTTGCTGACAATGCAAGAGAACTTGAGCTCCCACATTTTCAGTCATAAAGCACTTGCATCTTTTATAAATTATTCTACGACCCCTACGAATAATTCGCACACCATTGACATCATTGATATGGAGAGAAATTCCATGTGCAAGTTGAATGAGCGGTGCACTAGGGTGTATGAGAAAAAGCTGACACCAATTCCTACAGACCAACGCCATGTTTGCCTTATCATGGTAAGAAGTAACTCGAGTGAAAATGTTATTCATTAGATCTTGATTGTTGAACACATCAACTTGGGGTTGATAACGGTAGTTAGTGAGCTGAACATTCACTAAGGGATCAAATGAGAAAGTCATAGCCTCTTTTTTTTTCTCTTACATAATTCTGGCCAAAAAGTGCTCGATCTTCTTCGAAGATATTGACTACCCACCCCTTGCACCAATTTTCCATATTTGCCTATGTATAAGTACTAGAAACCAGAAAGTAACCTACAAGCATCACAAATTGAATACTACAATGAAGAAAATTAAAAATAGAAACTCGTAAGGAAAAGAAATTGAACACTACATACTGAACACAACAATGAACACTGCATGAAAAAAAGAGTAAGTGAAAGAAGCTGTAAGATTCACAAAAGAAGCTGTAAGATTCACAAAAGAAGCTGTAAGATTCACAAAAGAAGCTGTAAAATTCACACATAGGTGTCAATGTATATGTAATACATAAGAATTAACAAAACAAGACAGAAAACAAAACAAAGTCTGAGATTCACATAATAAGGTATGAGATTCACAAAACAAAGTCTCAGATTCACAAAACAAGGTCTAATATTCACATAATTAGGTCTCAAATTCACATAATAATGTCTGAGATTCACAAAACAAAGCCTCAGATTCACATAATAAGGTCTGACATTCACAAAACAAAGTCTCAGATTCACAAAACAAGTTCTAAGTTTCACAAACTAAGTATCAGTTTCACCAAAGTAGGAAAAAACAGGAAAACAAAGTAATTAGTCTTGAAAACAGGAAAACAGGAAAGAACGAAAGGACCTAAATCGACTGTGCTTGATTGCTAAGAAAGACGATGAAAACCTGCATGAAAACAAAGTAATTAGTGATAATAATCATAAACAATTATAATAAATGACGAGAAATGAAGACGATGAAAATTATTGAAGAAGACGAGAAATAAATGACGATGAAGACGAAGAGAAATAAATTATTGAATAGCAGTAAATAAATGACGATAAAGACGAGTGTGATAATGAATAGGAGTAAATAAATGACGATGAAGAAGACAATTATCATAAACTAACTAGATCAATCGCAAAACACGAAATGAAGACGATGAAGACGAAAGACGATGAAGACGAAAGACGATGAAAAATGAAGAGAAAGTACCTAATTTGAGGACAATAATGGCGGCCGGAAGATCAGTAGTAATGGCGGTCGGAGGCTCAGTAGTTGAAGACGATGAAGACGATGAAAAATGAAGAGAAAACGTTTAGAGAGAGAGAGAAAGAAGAGAGAGAGAAAGAAGAGAGAGAGTGGAGAAATGAAAAATGACTGAAAAATGACTGAAAATTGGAAAGATTGGTTTTTATGGTCTATATATAGTGACACGTGGCATCATCTGGTGAGCCTACAATTTTTAGATCCAACGGTTTAGAATGTGTCCACCCGCCTCATACTAAGAAGGGTGCCTCACATGATTCAATTTCTATATATATATATATATATATATATATATATATATATATAGAAATTGAATCATGTGAGGCACCCTTCTTAGTATGAGGCAGCTGTACCCATCCTAGCCGTCGGATCTAAAACATATGGATGTTTCAGATTGTGCCACATGCCCCTCAATAAAACTAACGTGAGCAATTGACATTCCATCATTACTACTTTTATGCTCTTCCAGACTCTTCCACTCTTTCTCTCTTTCTGTAAAATGGAAACCTCCATTTTCATTGTTCAAAACCTCCATTTTTGATCGCAAGCTTCGTAATTTTTGATCTAGGTAATATATCTCATCCTAATTTGCGATTAGCTACTACTTACTTCAAACTCATTGATAACCTGTTAATTTATTTGTTCAATTTGTTCAATTTTTTAATTTTCGATCTACTGTTTAGTAAGTTGAGTTCTTATTTTTTTTTTCATTTTTCGATCTTTTTGTACACCTATTTGTTTGATTCGTTCCTTTCATTTAGTATTTCATACCTATATTTTGATTTGTGTTCATTAATTTGTTTATTTTTGTTGACTCAACTACTTAATTAGTTGGTGTAGTGAGTTGAGCTTATGTTTTGCAGGTTTCAATCGTTTTCTACGCTTATTTATCAATTCTGGTTCGATTTTAGGTACTTTCATTACTTCTCCATTCTTTGTTTCAAAATTTATCATGTATATTTTATATTAGCTTTTATCCTCGATTTGATTTCTTTTGATTTTTATGTTATTTTTGTGACGTAAAATTTAATTAGTGATTAAATGATCATTTATAAATTTAAATCAACAGTAGTGAGTTACTTGTTTCAATTTTCGTCGCTAATTACGTCTTTCGTGCTAGATTTTGTGCTTTATTTGATTTCTTGAACTTTTTGTGGATTTTTAAATGCTTAATAGTTGAATGTTATTCTCTGATTTTGTGATTGTTTTTACAAGTGAAATCAGCAGTTATTAGCCGTCTCGTCTAGTTGAATTTAAGTTTCATACCTAGATGTGAGTCCTAATGTGTATGGAAACAACTTTAAAAGCTTCTAACTTGCACGATCCAAGTGAATAACGGAAGTGAATTATACTCCTACAAAACTATCTTGGCTGTGAATGAATTTCTTTTTAGATGAACAAATAACATTCTATTTGCTTGTGAATTGTTATATATCTGACCTCTGCCTACTTATGCTATCTTGTTGAATGTGAAAATTGCCTTTTTCTCTTTCTTTTTTACCTTTTTCTTTTCTAAAAAACATTGATTAAGTCCACTTTTTAATTTAGGATACCCGCACCCTTCTTATGATCTCTAAACTATTTCCCGTTCTAAATTTAGGATATACGTCCCCCTCTTATCATCCCATTTCCCCTCGGTAGGGGTTCACCCATCCTTTTTAGGGCTTAGTTTTGGTTTTCGCCCCCGTTCCATGAATAAGGAAAAGGGTTTAGTGTTCCATTGATTAAGTCCACTTGGCTTGTTGTGTTGTGAATCTAGGACTCAAGTTTGTAAAAATTCCTTGAAAATAGGAATTTTCTTTGTTCAAGTAGAGCATCTGTTCGTAAATCCTACAGCTAAGGTTTGTGAACCTTGGCTTTTTGTGTTGTGAATATTCGACCCAAGTTTGTGAAACTACTTGAAAAAGAGGAAATTTCTTTGGTAAAGTAGGACATCAGTTTGTGAATCCTACAACTAAGGTTTGTGAGCCTTGGCTTTTTGTGTGTCGACCCAAGTTTGTTAAACTACTTGAAAAAGAGGAATTTTATTTGTTAAAGTATGTAGAGCATCAGTTTGTGAATCCTACAGCTAAGGTTTGTGAATCCTACAACTAAGATTTGTGAATCCTACAGCTAAGGTTTGTGAATCCTACAGCTAAGGTTTGTGAATCTTGGCATTTTATATTGTGAATCTAAGATCTTAGTTTGTGAAACTCACATGAAAATAGTAATTCTACTTGTTTTTTTTTCACCATAAACATATATAATTTGAAAAAAATCCTCGTCTTAAAATTGATGTCATTTCCTTTAATTTTATATGTAACTTTGGTATATACTTTTAACTAATCGTATATCGTTGATTGTTTTTGTTGGTATAGGTTTTTGCCTAAAGTTTTGTGTTGTGCTGGTGGGATCAAGGGATCAAGACGGTGCGATCAAGGGATCAAGACTGTGGGATCAAGGGATCAAGGGATTAAGACAATTCAGATTGTGTTAATCCTTAGTTGTAAATCTATAATTTAGTAGACATGTGTTTCCAACAGTGTGTATAAGTATTATTCGGCAACATTTTGTATAAGAGAAACGACTCATAAAAGTAGGTAATTATTTAGTATACAAGCGGATCAACTTGCAGTTTTGTGAATCTAGGACCTCAGTTTGTGAATGTCACACTTTTGAATTATGAATCTATAAACTTAGTTTTTAAAAATAGGATTTGACTTTGTGAAACTTGGCCTTTTAGTTTGTGAATCCTACAGCTAATCTATGTGATGAATCCTACGGCTAATCCTTGATTGTTAATGTAGGGCAGTCATTTGTGAAACTAGGATCTCAATTTGTGAAACTCTTGTACAAATAGAAATTTATTTTGTCAAAGTATGGCAGTTGTTTGTGAATCCTATAGCTAACGTTTCTGAATCTTTGACTTTCATGTTGTGAATCTAGAAATTTATGTGTAAGAAATTTCACACGTAAAAGGAATCATAACACAATTACATATTTTATTCACAAAATATAAAATAGTAACCTTTAAATTAAAGCGATTTCACCCACTGATGTCTCTGTTTCACAAAATCACACACGTTTCATAAAATCAAACTTAGGTTTCACACAATTACGTCTAGGATTCACAAAATCTGAAATAATAAACTTTCAATAAAACGATTTCACAAGTTGGTGTCTATATTTCACAAAATATGGTCTAGGATTCACAAAATCATCATATACTACAAAATCATCAAATGCTAACCAAAAGCATATTCCTAAATACTTGAGTTGAAAACCAAAATAAATCAAACATAAAAGAAAAGTAGTTAAAGCTTGTTTTTATTCAATCCGCATCATCCTGGGAATACATCACTTTCTATTTCGCTTCTTAACTCTCTATTCCGCTTCTTCCGCTTATTCCTCTTCTTCCTCTTCTGATGTATCTTCTTGTGTAAAGAAACAAACCTTTAATTAGATACTCATGTGGAAAAATATTGGCTAGGATTCTCAACGATGGTAATAAATATTCAAGAATCATGTCACGGGTTAACAACAAATCAAACATAAAAAACAAAACAACATATTATGGCTATAAAGGGAATGTTACGAGTTTCACAAAATCATGTCTAAGTTTCACAAAATCATGTCTTAGATTCACAACAAAACAACTATATATGCATCATATAATTAAATTCTCAACATGACGGAACGATGATTATAAGTTTCTCAAAATCGTGTCTAAGTTTCACAAAAACAAGTCCTAGATTCACAATGAAACAAACATATATGCAATGCATTATATAACTAAATTTTCACCGTGACGGAGCGACTATTCTAATAATCACAAAATCAAGTCTTTATTACACAACAACCATAAACACCAACATCAAGTCTTTATTTCACATTAACAAAGACCTAGAATATTACAATGTCATTTTTAAGATTCAATCAATCAAGTCTTAGATTCACAAAATCGAAATCAAAGCAGCAAAATCGCGACATACCTATTTCAATAGAACTATTACCATCAAGTATTGTAATATCTACAATCTCCATAACAATCAGAGCCGCAAAACGTCAAAAAAAAAAACGTTGTAATTAATAGGAAATCACAAGGTTGATAAAAAAGTTCAATTTTGATGAAAATTGAGACTTATATCATAAATTAATCAACGGAATTCATAAATATGCTCAATTATGATAAAATTATGAAATTACCTGCAAACATTTTGAAATTTTCTTCTGAATTTGCTAAACTCGGGTTGTTTTGTGTTGTTTCGATGAATATCGACGCCCAATTTCGTAGAATCGCAGCAATTGATTTCAAGAAATTGATTGAAAGCGCAGCAATCTATGTCACTACGACTCTGCGAAGAAGCAGAGAGAGAAAGGAAAGCAGAGAGAGAAAAAAAAAAATCTGAATTTGGAATTTGGTGTTTATGTTTGATATAGAAATTGTTTGGGCCAATTAGGAATGACTTCTAATGGTCAGCCCATTGAACAATACCATTTGAGTCATCTAAATCAGTCCAATGAAAAGTTTGGTGAGGCAGGCTGCCTTGCCATAATTAGCGGCCTCACCGGATTCAGCCTCTATATATATATATATATATATAGAATAGGGATCAAATGAGTCCACCCCAAAACCTTGAGTCCATGAGTCCTCTTGGAGGCCCTTGGATCTTAGAGATGGATGGCTTAGATTAAAAGAGGAAAATTGTCATTAACAAGTGTTTAACCCCCCTTCTCTCTCATCCATACTAATTAAACAACTAATACATCCATTCCCCTAACACAATCCACCCACAATTCATTCATCATACAAACTCCACCTTCTCTCTAAAAACACTCTCCTCCTTCTCTCTAAATTCAAACACACCCACCAAATCCAAAAAAAAAACCCTAGATCTAAACAAAAGCCACCCAGCCGCCACCTCCACCACGCCACCCCCTCTCTTCTTCCTCACTGCCGGCCACCCCTCTCCTGTCACCACTAAACCGGCACACCGCGGCCACCAACCACCACCTATAAGCCTTCCACCGTTCTCCTTCACCACCAACAACCACCATAAAGAAAACAAAACACAGCCACCCCACCAGCCACATGTCGCCACGACGCCGCCACTTCTGCCGCCGACACAGCCGCCTCGTCTTGTTCCCCTACCACTTCTGCCCGCCACAGGTGGGCTGTGAGTAGTGGCGTGGTGGGCTGTGAGTAGTGGCGTCTTGACTTCTGCCGCCGACACAGACGCCTCGTCTTCCTCCTCCCGGTCACCCCACGACGCCACTACTCATAGCCCACCACCCCACGACACCCCCACTTGTTCCCACCACCTTGAATCCATCACGACCACCCGCTTTCCTGCCACCACCTACCTCACCACCGATACCTCACCCGCTTCTGCCACCACCTCCGTCTGCCTCTCCTCTCATTTCTCTCTCTCTCTCTCTCTCTTTTTCTTTTACTGGATCTGAGTGATTTTTTTTTTTATGTCTATTTTAGGTCTACTTATTTGTTGGTTAGATTTATCATTACTTTTAATTTTATTTTTTATACATCTTTTATTTTTCAGATTTATTGTTATTTTTTTTCTTTTTCCTCCACATTTAGATCTACTAAAATGTATAAGTATTATTTTCTTTATATATTTCTTTAATAAGAATAGATTTTTGAAAAAAAAATCATACTATCTCGTTTTTTTAATGTCAAAAATAGTTGTAGTTGTTATTATTGTTGTTTGCTTACTGTTATTGTTGACGGTGATTGAAGTTACACCCTTAAAGGACTAGGGTTACACTTTCAATGA